>OZ021728.1:8818300-8995800 GCA_963978545.1 Linyphia triangularis
GGGGGAACAGTATGGCGGCTATTCTATTGACTTCATCTGTTTGGCAGAGCAGAAACCGCTTACCATCGATATAAACAACTGGACAGACTGCTTAACGCCGGGTAAATAAAGCCGTTACCCAGATAGTTGGGTTAGGACAAAAAAAAATAATAAAAAAATCCTAGATTGTACACAGCAGAACTGTCAATAGTATACCTTAATTAGTAATAATGTGGCAAAATATCTACTTTAGCCCTTTACAAGGTTTCCTTTATCCCAACTAACTATAGAAATGAACTGTGATTGGATAATCGTCCACCCATCACCATCAACCCATCGGCGCGTTTCATTTTTCTTTTAGACTGAGAGGCGACTGCAATTTTTGGACCCCATCGAACATCATTCTGAATTTTTTTATAGAAATTAGAGAAAAGTGAGTAGATTAGGAATCCACTGGTCTGCCGTGTCAAAATGGCCGAAACTGGTCAAAAATCGACTTTTAATAAGTTGAACTAAATCCAATTGCCAAATGCGCCATAACTTGACAAATAATGAGCATTTTTTTTTATTTGATAACCCTGACTCTTTAATTTTTAATTAAGAAGGTTGCAGACGATTCAGATATCTGGCGACGGTCTACTTGCATCTATTAAAAGGGAGCCAAGTTGGCAAAAAATATTACGTCACTTATGACGTAACTGATGTCGCCAATTTGGCTTACTTTTAAAAGATATTAGTTTTCCGAGCCAAAGATCAGAAATCGTTTGCGCTTTTTCTCATTGAAAATCAAAATGAAGTGGGTTGCCAGACGAATAATTTTGTTCTATTTTTGGCAAGTTATGACATATTTGGCAATCGGATTTTAGTTCAACTCATTCCAAGTCGATTATTTATCAGTTTCGGCCATTTTTGCCGCCGGCAGACCAGTGGATTCCTAATCTACTCACTTTTTCCAATTTCTATAAAAAATTCAGAATGATGTTCGATGGGGTTCAAAAATTGCAGTCGCCTCTCGGACTATTTGCGTTGCCATCGGAGCAGTCTATCCAGTTGTTTATCTATATCGATGACTTTACACTCCACAAAGAACTCAGGCGAGAAAATACCATAGACGTTGAGGCCTGTTTAGATTGGCAACATGCTTTAATCAATATGACACCGGCAATGTATGAAACGCCAGCATTATTTAAAATACCTAGGCATTTTATAAAAATACCAGACGTATTTCGGCAAAATAAGGAAAATAAAAATTAATGCATATTTTCCCTAGGCATTGTATTTTATATGTAAAGAATATAAAATGACAAATGAAATTAAGAAGGCAAAGTTCTAAGGTGTTCCTGTGGTCTTGGTAGTAAAATAAAATGATACTTCGGCAAAGTCTGAATAAAGTTTATGATAAGCTCATTATTTGAAAAAGCGTGCTTTCTTTAAATATAAAAATATACAATTCGAGGACATTTCCATGCTCCGCTCCATTTTTATAAGTCTATTCTTCTATACGAATCATTCTTTCTTCATCATTATTTAACTGTGTTCTTAATTGTTCTGAAAATTTACATATTGGTAGTTTTAGAAAAATAGCCTTACTTTTTTTATTAAATATTTTTTTCCCCCTATTACTTCCCAATTAAAGAAAATGAAGTTTCTGGAATAGTAATATGTTGCAGTTTTTCTCATCCTAAGTTAGTGTACATTTAAAATTTGTAAAATGCGAGTCTTGTACTTCGATAGTTAAACATTTAAGACAACTTTCAAAATCCAAACAAGAGCAATTTAAGGCGTCTTCTCACTTTAGGCACCTCGAAAATAGGCTATTTTCGCGATTTTTTTTCAAGGATTTTTGCAAACAATTATGGGATAAAATGGATCCTATATAATAAACACATCTTTCAAGTACAAGAAATTTTATTTTTTTATTTTTTTGAACAATTATTATAATAAAACAGTAGCATCGAAAAACCCTTGTAGAAATGTAATGTTGATGAAATTTCGGAAACTATCCGGCCGATTGTCATGAAATTTGAATGACATATTCTTCATAGTCATGGCTATAGCGCATATCATCAGCTTTTTGATATTCGTTAAAATAACAAAATGGCGCACGTTTTTCGAAAAAGTAAAAAAAAAACGCGTTTTTTTTTTTCAGTTTTTTGTAAAAAAAAAATACTTCAAATCGAAATTTCAAAAATCTGATGATATGCGCTATAGCCATGACTATGAAGAATATGTCATTCAAATTTCATGACAATCGGCCGGATAGTTTCCGAAATTCCATCAACATTACATTTCTACACGGGTTTTTCGATGCTACTGTTTTATTATAATAATTGTTCAAAAAAATTAAAAAAAATTAAAATTTTCTTATACTTGAGAGATGTGTTTATAATATAGGATCCATTTTATCCCATAATTGTTTGCAAAAATCCTCGGAAAAAAAATCGCGAAAATAGCCTATTTTCGAGGTGCCTAAAGTGAGAAGACGCCTTAAACCAAGAATGAGATAATTGGCGGGTAGGATTCATCATCCCTGACAATACACGATATGAAATTTTTGGCGACTGACATCTAAAAGGCCGCTTTTACACAAGCTTGTATTACTACTAAGGAGGACTAATCAACCAACTTTCCGTCATCCAATCGAGTTGCAACTTGATGGATAGACACTTTGTCGATAACAATTTAGTTTTTTTTTTTTTTTTTTTTTAAACTTTGGAGCAAAAAAAAAAAAAGTTAGTGGATGAAACGAAACTGATGGTTTTCTTCTATAGTGGTGAAACATTCTGACAACTCGATCTGAGATCAAACTCGCTTAAATATTGTTGCGTGGACGGGTTCGAAAGATTTGAAGCCAAAGCAGATCAACACTTGCAGAAATTTATTCCAATATCACTCTTCACAGATTCCTTTACAACTCCAGAACTTCTCGTTCTAGTAGACTCAATACAGCTCTTTTCACAACAATAGAGCACAAAACAGCTGTTAAACTTGACACACAACTACTAAATCGCCGCAAAAGACAATGCAATACAGTTCTCTTTCGGAACTACTCTGAACGCTCGCTGACAGACAACCAAGTCAGTAACTGCACTCAGTCAGTATCTCAACTAACTCAGTAATTTTTCAGTCAACTAACTGACTCAACTCAGTAATTCAACTAACTCATTCCTTGACTCAACTAGCTCACTCGGGCTTTTATAGGGGAGGCGAACCTTCTTGAAACTTCTAGAGGTAGATATTTGGAGAACTTTCCAGATCGTAGTCGAAAAGTCCTATACATGTACATGGAGACCGAAAATGTCGCCAAATTGTCGCCAAGTTTGGCGACATTTGGCGATTTCTCGCCAAATTTGGCGACAAATTTTTTTCGCTAACTTGGCTCTATCTCGCCGATTTGGCGAGATTGCCATTACCATAATGTTAAATGTCCTGATCCTTGTAAAACTCGCTTCCCAGCATTACCTCTGCAAAACTCGTTATCTAGCATTAAGACCAATATTGCAGGGAAGCCAACTTAAGACGAACTATTGCACTACCTTATGCAAAATGTACATAAATTTTACTATTTACAAAATTAACACTACAATGAAATATTTACAAATATACAAAAATTCGTAACACTATGTTGCAAGTAAAAATTGGCAAGGAATATAAAGAAATAAAAACTTGGTTGGATGTCTCTTTTTTTCAGCTCCATCCAAGCCCACTGGGGTGCAGGTGGTGAAATCCAGCAGCACCAACATGATCATCGTTTGGAGCGCACCCACGGGATCCCTCTACGACCACTTTAACGTCCGGTACCAACCGGTTGGAACCGCATTCTGGAGAGAAATGGGTAGGCATCCTTTTAGTATTTGTACCGTACGTAAAAAGAATGTATCGTGGGTTAAAAACAGATGCAACTGGGTAAGAAAGCCTGTATCGTGGCTAAAATAGATGCACTGGGTAAAAAAAATGCATGTATCGTGGGTTAAAAACAGATGCAACTGGGTAAGAAAGCCTGTATCGTGGCTAAAATAGATGCACTGGGTAAAAAAAATGCATGTATCGTGGGTTAAAAACAGATGCAACTGGGTAAGAAAGCGTGTATCGCGGCTAAAACAGATGCACTGGGTAAAAAAATGCATGTATCGTGGGGAAAAAACAGATGCAACTGGGTAAGAAAGCCTGTATCGTGGCTAAAATAGATGCACTGGGTAAAAAAAATGCATGTATCGTGGGTTAAAAACAGATGCAACTGGGTAAGAAAGCGTGTATCGCGGCTAAAACAGATGCACTGGGTAAAAAAATGCATGTATCGTGGGGAAAAAACAGATGCAACTGGGTAAGAAAGCGTGTATCGCGGCTAAAACAGATGCACTGGGTAAAAAAATGCATGTATCGTGGGGAAAAAACAGATGCAACTGGGTAAGAAAGCGTGTATCGCGGCTAAAACAGATGCACTGGGCAAAAAAAAATGCATGTATCGTGGCTAAAAAACAGTGCACTTTGTAAGAAAGCCTGTATCGTGGCTAAAACAGATGCACTGGGTAAAAAAAATGCATGTATCGTGGGTTAAAAACAGATGCAACTGGGTAAGAAAGCGTGTATCGCGGCTAAAACAGATGCACTGGGTAAAAAAATGCATGTATCGTGGGGAAAAAACAGATGCAACTGGGTAAGAAAGCGTGTATCGCGGCTAAAACAGATGCACTGGGCAAAAAAAAATGCATGTATCGTGGCTAAAAAACAGTGCACTTTGTAAGAAAGCCTGTATCGTGAGTAAAAAAAACAAGTGCCCTGGGTAAAAATACCATACCTTACTATAACAATAGAATTATAATTCTTGAAAGGGTTCAGACTAAATTTATGCGTTATCTTTATTATAAGGGTAACAATTATAATTCTCATGATCTCTCCTCTTCTTTCCTCCGCAATTTCTTCAGCATCCCCAGTTTAAAATCTAGACGTGAGCTTTCTTGTTTCTTTCTTTTACAAAGTCCTTAATAATTTTATTGATTACATTGAGATCCGTAATTCCATTAAATTTGCTGTACCGACCAATACTCGTAGCCAAAATTTATTTATTACTGTTTTTACCAAATATAACTACATTGACAACTTTTGTTTGTATAAATTTTATAGAATTTTTAATTTGATTTCTGATGATTTGGATATTTTTAATGCATCTTTTTCTATGTTCAAGGCTAAATGTCTGCTGGTTTTAAATGTGTAATCTTGTTTTTGTTACTATTGTTTGCTTGTTTTTAATGTACTATTCCTTGTACACTTTAAATGGAATTTTTTTCTGTAGTGTGCTTTATAATAATAAATAAATAAATAAAAAAGCATGTATCTAGGGTAAAAAAAATAGGCGTACTTTGTAAAAAGCATGTATCGAAGGTAAAAAACATGTGTAAGGGGGGAAAAAACCTCCAGAGGGAGGGATAACATGTAAAAATATTCACAAAAATATATACTGTAGGTAAAATCATTACACCTTAGGTAAAAAAAAACATGTTTCGTGGGTTAGGAACATGTACTGTGGTTTAAGATCATGAACAGTGCGTTAAGAACATGAATAGTGGGTTAAAAGCATGAAGAGTGGACTAAAAACATGAACTGTGAGTAAAAAACATTTATATTGAGTAAAAAACATTTATATTGAGTAAAAAACATATACTGTGGATAAGTGGGGACAATAAATTAATTAGCACGAATATTTTAACAAATGTAACTATTGGATTAAAAACTGCACAATAAAGCTGAAACCATTGAGGAAAAATAAATTTAGCCAACATTAAAAAAAAGAAGCTTCTTCACGCAGTTATGCATATAAACGATTGCACACACTGTAGCCTAATTATTCCAATCTCAATTGCAACTAAAGTCGTGGTCCGAGAGGCAATTTTTGGACCCCATCGAACATCATTCTGAATTTTTTATAGAAATTAGAGAAAAGTGAGTAGATTAGGAATCCACTGGTCTGCCGTGGCAAAAATGGCCTAAACTGATCAATAATCGACTTGGAATGAGTTGAACTGAAATTCGATTGCCAAATATGTCATAACTTGCCAAAAATAGAACAAACTTATTCGTCTGGCAACCCACTACATTTTGATTTTCAATGAGAAAAAGCGCAAACGATTTCTGATCTTTGGCTCGGAAAACTTATATCTTTTAAAAGTAAGCCAAATTGGCGACATCAGTTACGTCATAAGTGACGTAATATTTGTTGCCAACTTGGCTCCCTTTTAATTGATGCAAGTAGACCGTCGCCAGATATCTGAATCGTCTGCAACCTTCTTAATTGAATATTAAAGAGTGAGGATTACCAAATAAAAAAAACGCTCATTATTTGACAAGTTATGGCGCATTTGGCAATTGGATTTAGTTCAACTTATTAAAAGTCGATTTTTGACCAGTTTTTCGGCCATTTTTTCCACGGCAGACCTGTCGATTCGTAATCTACTCACTTTTCTCTAATTTCTGTAAAAAAAATTCAGAATGATGTTCGATGGGGTCCAAGAATTGCAGTCGCCTCTCAGTCTTTCAGATTTAAAACGAATTTCCGAGCTTAGGATAATTATTCAAGATTTGTTTTACTAGCTTTTACAATTGGGCAAAACGTGATCGTTCATTGGATTTCGGCCTCTTCGCCAACGGCATTAAATGAGTGCTATACCATGTTACAGGTTTCGTGAACACCACTTCATGCGAGATCAAGGACTTGGTACCAGGAGAACGTTACTCGGTGCAGGTCACCTCCGTCAGCAGGAAGGTGGAGAGTCTGGAGGCGGATCAGATAGAGCAGACCATGTGTGAGTAAACACCTCCTTTCTACTGTGGATGAACGAAATGCGTGAAAGAAATGCATGCTTTTTAGAAATTCCTATTCGGTAATATAGTAAAATATGTAAAGGGAGAGAATTTAATGGTTTTCGGTTGCATCTTATTTCTCTTTAGCAATTTATGGAGATAGTTGTAGAGAGCGATAGTCTTGTACAGTGTGCAAAAAAAAAAAAAAAAAAAAAAAAAATACGAACGATGACTAAATCTTGTATTCTATTTGATGAAATAACAAAAGTCAAGTACTGTTGTATATCGTGGAAGGAATTAAATTATTGTATATAGGTAGGTTTTTTTTTTTTTTTGTCATATGGGGTCATCTACGTATTTAAACTGAACCAAACTTTGAAAAGTTCAATGGCAACCCCATAATATTATACCATATTTAGATTTAGCATCGAAAGAAACCGGCGAAATACAAAATTTCATAATTTTCCAGCGAGTGGTATGAAATTTAAATGAGGTCAAAGAATTGAAGAATTAGTGTTAAAAGAAAAAATTACTTTTTTGGTCATAATAACTTATATAATTAATATATTTTAGTAAATTTTCTTTCGAACGATAGTTGGTTAAATGCCAAATATAAATAGCAATAAACTTTAACATCAAACGGTTTTTTAATAATTACTTATTAACTAATAAAACAAGTTTTAATTTTTTTTTAAATATAATTATTATTATTATTATTTTTTTAAAATTTTTTTTTATTAGTTTTATCATGGTTGAAAATCTCTCCAGAATTTTATTCATTACATTTTGACTTTTGGTTCTCATTATTTTAGCAAAAATTATAAACAGCGTTCCCACTGCCATTGAAAGTCATTAAAAGTGCTTAATATTTTTGAACTTGTTTTCAAGGCCTTGAAAATGCTTTGAGGTGCTTGAAATTGTTTAGAGATCCTTAAAAGTCCTTAAGTTTTACGAATGTTGTGTGCTTAATTGCAAAATTTATAAAAATATTTTAAATCAGACTCGCTATCCCCGTGTGACCATATTTGTATTACGCATGCGTCAACTTGTAGTTTTTTTTTTGTTAGAAAATACTTCATTAAAAATTTATATATACACACGATACATGAAAACAAATTTTCAAAGGTCCTTAAAAACATTATTTAGTTCCTTAAAAGTCATTAAAAAGTCATTGATTATCATTCTGTGATTTGAGTGAGAACCCTTTTAAAGGTATCGTATATTAGAATACGTCTTGAAGCACACAAATGTTCGATTCTTCTCCGCTTTAAAGTAGGAGCCTGAGATATGCCCTGAAGATCGGCCAAAACATTTCCGCTCACAAGTCACGTGTTACTCAACGTACTGGACTAAATATGTGGTATATAGGGTTAACGAAGTATTCTAAATCGAATGAAAACATAAACGTTAGGGATTCATATTGAAATTTTCAAAGATGGAGTTAAATTTACTTAGTAAACGGTCTCCTAAGATTTTTTTTAATTTTTTATTCTAATTTCTACGATAATTAGAATCGAAGATACAGCCTTGGTTCGGAATTTTTTTGCGTACTGCACCACTTAATCACCGCTATGGCGAAACAATGATGAAGTATGTCAAAACAGCTTTATTGTGTCGAAGAAGATCTAGCGCTTTGAGGAGAACATAGACAGAACTGTAACATTTATTTTAACATTTATTTTTATGCCAGTTCTATGTTGATGGACGTCACAAAGTGTATCGAGAAATAAATTTGTCACATTTTCTATGACATTATAATCGTCGCAGTTATGTCTTTATTTTACCATTGATGTGATATTTTGTTTGGAAGGCTGAATTGGTGCAAGAGGGGTTTGGTTTGAAGAAGTAAAACAGTTATATATTCATAGAATGTGTTTTTATTTTAGTATGATATTTAGTTAGAAAACTTCATATCCTATCCGATTCCTCAGCAACGAAATAATTTTTCAAGCAGCGTTCTGAGTTAACACATTTTGTAAAATATTTGTATGCAACTTTTGGACTTCATTAGTTATGCGCACATCTATGTAGACAGTTCAGTGTGAAAAGCGCTTAAACCATATGCGCCTATATAAATGTTTCAAACATAGTATTTAAAAATATATATCTTGGAAGTTTATTTGTTGGCCTACTATTTATATTGGATCAGGGCCAATAATAACCTCTACTTAGATCTGCTACAACCTAAACTAATTTTTTTTTAAGAAAAGAAAAGATTGCAATGTTTTCTATCAACCGGAAATGACGTCTTTTAAAGGCAAGAGAAAGAGAGGAAATCGCGTATTTTTTTCCTTCCTGAAGCATGACACAATGTGTCGATGTCTTTTCTTCATCTGGGGTTTATTTATTTTCCTAAAAAGGACGCCCTTCTGCAGAAATGATGAACCACCAACTTCCTCCATGACTTTTCAACGACTCTTTTAAGATAGCTTAGAGGAATCGCTTTTTTGGAAATTCAATCAAAGACTGGTATTGAATTCTATTGCTGAGAGAAGATGTAAAATTCCTCCTTGGGTTTCCTCAACTTGCTTAGATTGCGGTTTCCTCTTTTCTACAGTGCTGCCATCCACTGTACACTATCACAACTTCCTTGTAATTATTTTTAAAATCATTTATAATTTTTTTACTTCAATTTTATAAAAAATAACAGAAATTGTAAATAGTCTCTTGGTTAGAAGTGGAGATCTTAGTCGTACATTATTTATCAATTTGGTTTTATTCAAAAGGGTTAAAAGTAGATCATCACAAAACTACACCGACCAGAAATTATATATAAGATAAAAGTATAGTTGACGCACCCTCACACTTTAAGCGTGGAGTTGATTTCGCTCTTTTTCCTGTCCTAGCATAACTATCGCTTATCGAGTGTTTGTCTGATGTTCAATCTATATTGTTAGGAATTTTTGTACATTTGTAAATATTTCGTAGTGTTAATTTTGTAAATAGTAAAATTTATGTACATTTCGTATAAGGCAGTGCAATAGTTCGTCGTTAAGTTGGTTTCCCGGCAATATGGGTGTTATCGCTTTATAACGAGTTTTACAGAGGTAACTCTGGGAAGCGAGTTTTAAGGAGCAGGGCATTTAACATTATGGTAATGGCAATCTCGCCAAATTGGCGAGATAGAGCCAAGTTGGCGATGGTTTTGGCGACTAATTTTTGTCGCCTAATTTGGCGAGAAATCGCCAAATGTCGCCAAACTTGGTGTCCATTTGGCGACATTTTCGGTCCCCATGTACATGTATAGGACTTTTCGACTACGATCTGGAAAGTTCTCCAAATATCTACTTCTAGAAGTCTCAAGAAGGTTTGACTCCTATATAAGTCGGCCGAGGAGGTTAGTCAGTTCTTGGATTTTGAGTCACTGAATTAGTTGAATGGAGATACTGAGCGAACTGTATTGCATTGTCTTTTGCGGCGATTTAGCAGTTGTTGTCAAGTTTTTAACTGCTGTTTTGTGCTCTATTGAGGTGAAAAGAGCTGTATTGTGTCTACTAGAACGAGAAGTTCTGGAGCTGTAAGAGAACTGTGAAGAGTTAGTTATTTTGGAATAAATTTCTGCAAGTTTTGATCTGCTTTGGCTTCAAATCTTTCAAACCCGTCCAACGCAACAATACAGATGCTTCGAAGATATTGTTCCAAATGCTGTAGGACAAATGTGAACGCATTAAGGTACACTACAGCCAGAAAGTTAACCAAACAAGATTCTGCTCTTTGTTATATATATAAATACAAATATTATCTTTGTTCCTGCAATGTTTTAATAAACTACATTAAAGTTCCCACATTTTTTTTTTACCTTGATTGCCGCCAAACAGTCGCCAATCAGTGACGTTAAGAGCTAGTCTTTTTTTTTTATCTAAAGCAATACTTTATTTTTCCTTTAAATTAAGTCAACCGTCTATCAGGGGTCGAAATTTTTCCATCGCTCTTTAAATATATAAAAGTAACATGTATGGCCAACGTGGTTCACTTTAAAATATGGAAGTATTTAGCATCAGAGATGTGGAATCGTGTACAGACTTTCCTCACTGAACATTGCAGAGCGGCGGATTACCAAATAAAAAGGGATACTCATTATTTGCCAAGTTATGATATAGTTGACAATCGGATTTAGTTCAACTCATTCGAATTCCAATAGTTTAACAATTTCGGCCATTTTTGCCGTGGCAGACCAGTATAATCATAATCTATTAGCATTACTCTATAGTCTTTAAAAAAAAATTCAGAGTGATAGTCGATGAGGTACCGTCGACTAAACTTGGTACAGTCGCCTCTATGTCCCCCCCCCCCCTATGGAACACTCATAAGGAATACGAGTGTTCCCTTGTAGAGCCACTATCGTCTAAAAACAACTTACCCTGACCTCGTTGCGATCTGGTTTTACTACACGCTGATTGGCTGCGCAATAACCTTACATGTGACGTCTGGAACTGAGAAGAAACGGGATTGGCCAATATTGATTCGCCAAATGAGCGATGTCATGAAATAGCTCAGTCAAAGCCATATGATTCGTTAAAACTCTCATAGTAACCGTGGTTAGAAAAGTAAAGTATTAACTCTCTTGTCCCCGTTCCAGCCCAACCGCCCCGCTCGGCTGAGTCCCATTCTGGCCGTGTCTTTTCACTCATAGTTCTTACCCCCCTTTTTTTTTTACTTGACCTTGGAGGTCCGATACCATTAGCGGCACACTACAATGCGACAGAGGACTCTCTCTTCACAGCGGGGGGGGGGGGTTTACGACACTCATCACAGCAAGGGGGTAACAGGTGAAAGTCCGGAACACAAATACTTTGTACTTTTAAAGAAAAGAAAAACGTCTTGAAGATACACGAGTTGTCAACCTCTGCCTGGAAACCAGATAGCGAAGAGAGATGAGATCAGGGTGTCCATTGCCCTTCTCTCTAAATGCCGCAATTGGGAGGAGGGGGGGGGGGGGGAATGGGGTTTTTTCTCGGGCGGGAACCCGGTCCCTAAAGGATATTCCACAAAACTGCAATGAGAACTAAAGAGATAATTAAAATTTAAAAGCACTTATTCTCTCTTTTTTTTATCAACGTATATTTAAGTTTGATACGTAACTGCGTGCGCAGGATATCAATATTACAATATGCGTTTGCAAGGAACTATATCTCTTACGCTGAAGCATCCATCCTACAGCGCATTCAGTTGAGGTCAGGATAAAGCTGTATTAGACTAAAGTAGTAGTCACTGTCCTAAACATCCTTCCTCCAACATCGTTCCCTCCCAAACACGGAAATGAGAGGCATCATTCAGCGTTCAAGTGTCGGAGGATGAGAATCCTTCCTCAGAATGAAATGGCTTGTTCTTCTCACGATGTCCTTCTCTTTCGCTGCAGATCCCCGGCCCTTGCAGAAGGTACGCGAGGTGCTGGACTCGTACAACATCACGTTCGAATGGGAGGTGCCCCAGGGACACAGGGACTACTACATCATCGTCTACAACCCGATAGACGAGCCCAACAACCAGAAGTCTCTACAGGTAAGACGTTATATATATATATATATATATATATATATATATATATATATATATATATATATATATATATATATATATATATATATATATATATATATATATATATATGAGAGAGAGAGAGACTGAGAGGCGACTGCAATTTTTGGGCCAAATCGAACATCATTCTGAATTTTTTTATAGAAATTAGAGAAAAGTGAGTAGATTACGAATCCACTGGTCTGCCGTGGCAAAAATGGCCGAAACTGGTCAAAAATCGACTTTTAATAAGTTAAACTAAATCCAATTGCCAAATGAGCCATAACTTGCCAAATAGTGAGCATTTTTTTTTTTTTTTTTTTTTGGTAACCCTCACTCTTTAATTTTCAATTAAGAAGGTTGCAGACGATTCAGATATCTGGCGACGGTCTACTTGCATCTATTAAAAGGGAGCCAAGTTGGCAAAAAATATTACGTCACTTGTGACGTTACTGATGTCGCTAATTTGACTTACTTTTAAAAGATATAAGTTTTTCGAGCCAAAGATCAGAAATCGTTTGCGCTTTTTCTCATTGAAAATCAAAATGCAGTGGGTTGCCAGACGAAAAAGTTTGTTCTATTTTTGGCAAGTTATGACATATTTGGTTAATTTATTTTAGTTCAACTCATTCCAAGTCGATAATTGATCAGTTTCGGCCATTTTTGCCACGGCAGACCAAGGGATTCGTAACCTACTCACTTTTCTCCAATTTCTATAAAAAAAAATTCAGAATGATGTTCGATGGGGTCCAAAAATTGCAGTCGTCTCTATGACTAATACATAGGTAGTAACGAGGTTTGAAACCTCAAGGAATGTTGAATGAATGCTCGTGAAGATGAATCGAAATTTTATGAAAAATAACGATTTTGAGATTTTAATTGTTTCAAATAGCGGCTTTAATGATGTGTGCAGTGATATATAACACTTGGCAATACCTGTATTGGAATTATCATTAGTAAAGAGACACATGATGCAGGAATACTATGAACTAAGGAAGATTGTTTACTTTAAACTTGATTTATCCAGAACTACGTTTTTGATGGTTGATGTACCTTTTTTCGAGGACTATTACACCTAGAAACAAAATATAAACTCATAAAATTTGTATGATATTGCTACTTACTTTAATATGGGCTTTTAGAAATAGTTACACATAAATAAAATTTTTGGACTTCAAACAACAAAATATATGATTTTTTGTCATATTTTTGGTAATATTTTAGTAAAAAATTTACTTTTTTAAGAAACTAGGCAATATTTTTGAATAATCCCAAGTCAAAGTAATAAACAATGTTTGATTCATCACTATAAAAAATTTCAGTTCAATATCTCTTATAATTCTCTAAAAAATGTACATGAAACATCAAAAACACGTTTCTGGGTAAATCACATTGAAAGTAAACTATCTCCCTTAATTCATAATATACCTGCACCGTGTGTCTGTTTGTTACTGGTACTTCCGATATAGGTACTGTAAAGTGTTATACATAACTGTAAACATCATTAAAGCCGTTACTTGAAACAATTATAATCTCAAAATCCACATTTTTCATGAATATCGATTCCGGGTTACCTAAGTCATAATGTGCTGCTCCATTCCATTTTGCAAGTACAGAATATAGTCCACGTAGTATAAGTCCAGCTTTAGCTGCTATTCATTTCTCAAAATTAAGTGGTGGGACAGTATTACAAAATATTATACCTTCATAGGACCCGAATCAACTGCAAGTTTTTGTTCGTTATCGTCATAGATTGTGCAGAAATACTGGCAGCTTAAGAATATGGGTTGAAATCAGGAAAAAGGAAAATATTGCTAATCAAAGACTTTAATTCTGAAACTTATTCATGCAAACAAGTTTTTTATTCAAATTTTCAAATTCAAAGTTTGCGTGCCTAAATTCTAATACTACTTTTTTTCTTATCTTTTTACTGCAATTTAGTCAAATGTGACGTGATGGCAAATAAATATTGCTCCATAAGGAAATATCTGTACTCTTTTATTTCTTATTACTACTTTTTAAAGATTTCAATAGTAATATAACATTATTGAATGAGTAAAACAATATTTCTTTTGACTTTTATTTTTTTAATACTGCGATTTTGAGCACTTAATAAACGGCTTACGAATATTGAAACTAATGGATTTTATCGAAAATTCTCGAGTCTATTCCCTCTCTTCGTTTTCTTTTCTTTTAAAAATCATCAAAAACTCGAAAAAATAGAAGAAATTAATAGAAAAGTTTCATCTCGCTCGCGACATTTCGACGACGGTGTTCCTTCCGTATGAGACGCCGCCGAAATGAACGTCTCCAGATTGAAGAACTTGCCTTTCTACTTCGTGTAGCTGTTAGGCTTAACTGAATACGAGGACCATAAATAAAGCCACATGTCATTGTAATCACTATACTAAACTTCAACCTAACTTGACATCACTAGACGGTAGATCGTCACAGTGCTCACAGGTATTTAATCCATTTTGGCGGCGTGAAAGCATAATGTTCGCCAAACCGCAACCCTGTAGAGAACAAAAGGCTATAAGGTTTGGCGAGAATTATGTCTTCACTCCGCCAAAATGGATTAATTGCCTATGAGCACGGTGAAGATCTATCGTCTAGTGATGTCAAGTTAAGTTGGAGTTTAGTATAATGTAAGCAGTTTAATATTCAGCATATTAAAACATTAAAAATGGATCTTTGCCGAAATGATGGATGTAAGCACGAAGTTATGACTAAATATCAATCGTTTTTAATGTGGAAAATAAAATTTATGTCCACTTTCCTTAACGCGATCACGTGAAAATTACTAGTTTTGCACATAAAATACTAGAAATTCAGCTGTTTACGTTGGATGGTTACGGTTTAGGTCGTGAAAAATGGTGACGTCATCGAAATAACGCAAGATTCAGGGACACTGTAAAGCGACCGAATAAATAAGGAACAAAAATAGTTTTTTACAGAAAAATTCGTTTCGTACGAGTTAGTAATTAGCTAAAATTTGAAAAGGAAATGAAAATATTGTCGCAAACAGTGCAAATGATGTTGCTTGATACTGGTCAGTCACCGAAATGACGTTTTCGAAATTGAAACCTATTTTTTCCCATCCCCTTATTTTTCCAAGTTTATTAATAAAAAGAATCATTAGGTTTGTATTCCTTTTATTATCCTTTAGCATTTTCTTTAATTTCATAAATAAAAACACTTGAGACACATTTTGGTCCGTTTCATGATCCTGAACCGTAAAAGTTGTGGCCGTACGTTTCAAAAATCGTTTTCAAATTAGTTGAATTTCAAATTACTATTCGCCGACCAAACTGTATAGTAGTTAGCGTCAGCGGCGTAGACAGGGAGGGGCCCACCGGGCCCGAGCCCCCCCCCCCCCCCGAAATGATTAACCTTTTAGCTGTTCAGTTATTTAGATGATTTGGGTACCTAAATTGTTCACTTTTTTTATTGCAAAAAACAAATGTTTAATACAAAATAAAATATACTTAGCAGTTAAAAATTAATATTTTTAATTATATACATAAAAATTTTAAGGTTTTGTGGCGGCTGCCACTCAGCGTGGCAGTGGTAAAGTTCGCATCCAGTGGAGCATTATTTTCTAAAAATTAAAAAAAAAAAAAATCAATTTAATTATTTTCTAAATAAATAAATAAATAAATAAATAAAAATGAATACCTATTAGTAGTTCAGTTTTGTATATAACTATAATATCTATATATAATTTTGTAATATCTATATAACGTTTACGGGATGCCATTTTGCAACAAAAAAATGCCGCGCACTTTGACTTTGACCTTTGGCCTCTACCCTTTGGCATCTAACCTTTGAAACTTGCAGTATAGTGCTGCCATCTATTGCATTGAGCGCAAATAAATTCCTCCCGAGATATATTCGGGTATAACAACACGAAGCAATCAAAAAAAAATTACCCCGAGTAATACTCGGGCGTGACATTTTGGAACACCAGTGCTGTGCCCGAGATTACCTCGGGCAGAACAGTTAAAAGGTTAAAAGTGAACAAAATTTATTCGATTTTTTAAGTATCATGATTGTATATTATTTTTATTTATCAAGTTTTATTCGTTCTTCCTGTAACTCTAACTGCCGTCTTTTAAAAACTTAACGATATTTATTTCAAACTTATGAAGAACTTCTAATGGGGGAGCTTTTCTTTTCCGACCGTTCTCAATGGCGGCCTAACCCTCTCCCTCCTTGACCTTGTTGAATTAAAACCATCAAGCAGATCAGGTTTGAAGTTTCGTAGTTATAGATAACTATCAATAAAGAATTCCACAGTATTACGACGAACACATTAATTTTGACAAACATCAACCAATCTTTCGAATACGAACAGATATTATTATTTTTAGAATTACAGATATTCTTTTTAAAACTACACCAGAGTCTCCATGGCAACTCTCGCTTTACAATTCGTAATCGTTGCTACTCACTTGTATAAGAACATGGTAAGTAATTAATAAGTAATTTTAAAATATTGAAAAAATATATTCGAAAATTTTATTGCAATAATATTTTAATACTTTGATAATCTACCTGATAGAAAAGTGCACAAAGAAATACCATTTAGACAAGCATTTGCACGAGTTAACTTATTGCCAACAAACCAATGTGTAAAATGAGTTTGTATGTCGAATTGATATTTTGAAATGGGAATTTTTAAATTATAGTTTTACATATAGTAATTACAGAATAAGTTTTTTTAAAAAATCAGTCATTATCCTGTTGTTTTCAACTCTTTATCATCATTATTTCCATAAAACAAGAACTTTATGAATAAAACAAGATTTTTATAAATGAAACTATTGTGTCCTATAACTTTTAAAGAAAGGATTAAAATAAAATATTGTTATGAATTTTTCCGCTGAGGCAATGATGGCACAGTTTTTAAAATAAAAACTACTATTTATTCACTCTTCAAAGGCACACAATTTTATTCACAGACAGCAGTTTAATCACCCACAAGCTTCAACACAAGCTTCAGTAAGAACAACTTCGAATACAGCGATTATACAAGTTCACTCTAGTAGGTAAACAACGCGATCAGCTCACGTCGAAGTCCGAAGTCAATCTGAAAACTTTCCCTCTCTCCGGTCTTTATATACTTGGCACGAGAGAACATTCGCGAAATTTCCAGCCAATTCGTCCAAAAAGAAACATCTCGAAATTTCTCGATTGCTTTAGGTGTTGCCACCTTTTCCTAAACTGTATAATCGCTGTTACTAAATAAAATAAGATAAAAATAAATTACAATAGAATTTTAAAATAATACGTCACTATTTACACTATATACAGACAATTGGTGCAACAATATTATTTGGTGTAATTCAGCTGTGTCTAACCCACGAAACAACTGAATTTTATTAACACTAAAAGTACAAACCAAATTGCTTACATGTGTGTTAATTATAGTGTCTGATTTGAAGCCCAGATTTTTATTTTTAATTGGACACTAACTGGGTTTCCCCCCCCCCCCCTTTTTTTTTTCTTCTGTTTTTTCCCCCCTTCTTTTTTTTGCCCTTCTCTAAGCTAAAGTAGACTTATACAAGAATTCTTTAAAAAAAAATTTTTAGGTTAAAAAAGCCATGTTGTTAAATTGGCTAGTGAGAAAATACAGAGATATGCAAATTCTTATGGATTGTCCTGAATTTTTAGGGATTTGTTTCTGAATTTTAAAAATATTTTGCGTTATTAGCAGGTTGAATCGTTATAGTGTCATTTGGTATTCTATTTATTAACATTTTAATTTAATGTGTAAAGAAAAATAACCATTTCTGAATATTACTAAAAGTTGAAGAGGGATACTTCTGATTATTAAGGAGATCACATGTCTACAAACTGAAGTTGGCACCTCAGAAATTACTGAGTATACAAACCCAAATTATTCATTTATCATGATTTACAATTTTTGTTTCGGCTCCCCCCGAAAAAAAATCCTGGCTACGCCACTGGTTAGCGTGCTAGCTTCTAGACCGCGAGGTTGCGGGTTCCGAGTCCCGTGTTAGGCACGGGTGTTTGTAAATGTGTGTTGGCTTGTCTAATGACGAATGTTTCGGCGCATTATAGCCCTCGTGTTGCTGACGGCGCCAGATAATCTGAAAACAACCAACCAACAGCTATATTCAAAAGTGGTGTAATTCTCTGCAGTCTGTTAATTTTTCAGATTGATATTGATGTGCTGAGCTCGCTGCTTCAAAGTCTATCGATGAGAAAGCATTCTGTAATTCTCATGACGACCTAAATCCAAAATGTAATGGGATATGAACACGTTAATTTATAGTGCCCGGTACTCGCACCCCCAAAAATACGCCAAATAGGCACGTTTTCTAAATGCCATATTATGTCGAAAATACCTTGGCAGACAACTGTAGTCCGAGGCAACTCATCCAGACCTCATCGCATACGCTACAGTGATGTGCGATCCGGTTTTACTAAGCACTGATTGGCTGCGCAATAATCTTACTTGTGACGTCCTGAACCGAGAGGAGGCAGGGTTAGCCAATAGTGATTCGCCGAGTGAGTGACGTCATCAAATAGCTCGGTCAAAGCCATACGATTCGTTAAAACTCTCATAGTTAAGTGTGATTAGAAAAGTAAAGTATTAAGCAGAATTAAAATCAAAAAACGCTTATTTTCGCAGCTTATCAATATTACTATAAAAGTTGTGATTGTCTCGGAACTATATCTTTTACGCGGAAAGATCCAACCTACAGCGTATTCAATGTAGTCAGGTTGGTTGTTTTCAGATTATCTGGCGCCTGTCAGCAACACGAGGGCTATAATGCTCCGAAACATTCGTCATTAGACAAGCCAACATACACTTACAAACACCCATGCCTTAACACGGGACTCGGAACCCGCAACCTCGCGGTCTAGAAGCTAATACGCTAACCACTATACCGTTTGGTCGGCCCAATGTGGACAGGATAAGTTATCTCGGACTATAAGCTCTTCCCAATACAAGATCCTCGTGTTATTGCGACACATTCCTTTGTCACTAAGCTGTGTAACGTGTGTCCCAGGTTGCCGCCAACGACACCCATCCTATGGAACAGATGGACGTGATCCTCGATGACCTGAAGCCAGGAGAACTGTACTCGTTCCGTTTCTATGCCGTCAGCCACAACCTCAGGAGCGAAGGAGTCACACTGCAGACACGCACAAGTACGTATCCCCCTCCCCTCTCTCTATCAGTACTTTTTGATTTATATACATGGTCTTCCAGGGACCCTCACTTCGAATCATTACAACGAAACAGTGAGAGGCAGAAAGAAGTGACACGTCAGAGGGACCGATTTCGTGACAACAGTCTACCGATGAGTCTCATTTTCATCTGTCATAGTCCGAGAGGCGACTGCAATTTTTGGACCCCATCGAACATCATTCTGAATTTTTTTTTATAGAAATTGAAGAAAAGTGGGTGGATTGGGAATCCGCTGGTCTGCCGTGGCAAAAATGGCCGAAACTGATCAAAAATCGACTTGGAATGAGTTGAACTAAAATCCGATTGCCAAATGTGTCATAACTTGCCAAAAAGAGAACAAACATTTTCGTCTGGCAACCCACTGCATTTTGATTTTCAATGAGAAAAAGCGCAAACGATTTCTGATCTCTGGCTCAGAAAACTAGTATCTTTTTAAAGTAAGCCAGATTGGCGACATTAGTTACGTCATCAGTGACGTAATGGTTATTGCCAACTTGGCTCCCTTTTATTAGATGCAAGTAGACCGTCGCCAGATATCTGAATCGTCTGCAACCTTCTTAATTGAAAATTAAAGACTGAGGGTTACCAAATAAAAAAAAATGCTCATTATTTGACATGTTATGGCGCATTTGGCAATTGGATTTAGTTCAACTTTTTCACAGTCTATTTTTGACCAGTTTCGGCCATTTTAGCCACGGCAGACCAGTGGATTCGTAATCTACTCACTTTTCTATAAAACATTCAGAATGATGTTCGATGGGGTCCAAAAATTGCCTCTCAGTCTATCAGAAAACTAAACTGGTGAATATAGGGTGCTGAAAACCCGTCTCTTGCAAACCCACTGCATTCTGCAAAAGGTTTCGGATGCACTGTCCAATAAAGAGATCATAGGGCACTTTTTCATGAGGGAAACGATGAACTCATGATTCAGATTTCGATAGTGTAACTAATTTTGAAAAACCGTTGTCAATTATGTCATTTCAAAGTTAGAATGACCTTCCTCAAAGACCCTGTGTATAAAAGTTTTGTGTGACCATATTGCAGTGGCGGTACATCTAAATTGTACATCTAAATTGTTACATCTAAATTGGTAGTACATCTAAATTGTTAGTTTAAAATTAAAATTTCCTAATTGCCAGTCAAGTTTGGTTATTTATTTTACTAATTTTCTTAAATGTGGAATACAATCGCAAATGAAGATCGAATTTCTATGGTAAGTAAAAAAAAGTCTCCGGTAAATAACAAACCTGTTTCGCATTGAATAATTGAGGGGGAAAAAATCCCCGCTCAAATCAACTAAATCTGACAATAATCGAGCGAGTGTAGCCAGAGAGTAAAAGTTCCAAAAGGGCTGCATTGTTGCCATGGAAACAACTGCTAGTATGGAATCTCCCTCAATGCTAAATGTATATGGCGTGGTTCCAAATGCAGCTCTTATAAATTTCGTGACTTCGCATCCCACTATTCTACCACGATCAAACTCACTAAGCTCCTTTGACTTACTCATTGCCTCACAAACGCATAAATACAATCTGACAAACCACTACCAGCACTTTTATAGCTTTCAATTTCGTATTTCGTATCGAATTGCGTCACTCGCCAGAACCACTTTTTTAAGGGGTGTCCGGATACTTTTGGCCAGATAGTGTATAATCCCCCTCACAGAGTGCAATAATAAAATACTTCAATTTTCAAACAAATAACACGATGTGCAATGCTAAGTATGGCTCTTCGTCAGAAGCAGAGGCTTTTTAAAATTCGTGTATCTCTTATCGATTGTAGTTTTGTATGAAGGGAGAAAAAGCCCATAAAAAAAAAAATATCTCAGATAATGTATGTTTTCTTTCTGGTACACAGAGCCAGTGATCGACTCCGTGATAAACGTGGTGACCCGCGAGCAGGAGACTCGAACCCTGGGCATCAAGTACACTCCGACCCCTCGCCGCAGCGTCGTCTTCGACCGGTACCGCTTCCAGCTGAGCGACTCCCGGGTGCCGGCCCAGGAGAAGCTGGCCAACGACACCAACCGGCTGATCCTGTTCGATGACCTGGTGCCGGGGCGGCTGTACAACATCACCATCTGGACAGTGAGCGGAGGAGTGAACTCGGTCCCGATACACAGGCAGACGAGGCTGTGTGAGTTTATAGCATTGTAGTAATTTTGTCTATATTACGAGAATAGGAGGGTAATGCACACTAATATTTGTCTATTTTAGGAGAATGGTAAAATAATGCAAACTAATGTTTGTCTATTTTAAGAGAATAGGAGGATAATGCACACTAATATTTATCTATTTTAAGAGAATAGGAGGGTAATGCACACTAATATTTGTCTATTTTAAGAGAATAGGAGGGTAATGCACACTAATATTTGTCTATATTAAAGAATATTATAGTAATGCACACTAATAATTGTCTATTTTAAGAGAATAGGAGGGTAATGCACACTAATATTTGTCTATTTTAAGAGAATAGGAGTGTAATGCACACTAATAATTGTCTATTTTAAGAGAATAGGAGGGTAATGCACACTAATATTTGTCTATATTAAAGAATATTATAGTAATGCACACTAATAATTGTCTATTTTAAGAGAATAGGAGGGTAATGCACACTAATATTTGTCTATTTTAAGAGAATAGGAGGGTAATGCACACTAATATTTGTCTATATTAAAGAATATTATAGTAATGCACACTAATAATTGTCTATTTTAAGAGAATAGGAGGGTAATGCACACTAATATTTGTCTATTTTAAGAGAATAGGAGTGTAATGCACACTAATAATTGTCTATTTTAAGAGAATAGGAGGGTAATGCACACTAATATTTGTCTATATTAAAGAATATTATAGTAATGCACACTAATAATTGTCTATTTTAAGAGAATAGGAGGGTAATGCACACTAATATTTGTCTATATTAAAGAATATTTTAGCAATGCACTCTAATATTTGTCCATACTAGGAGAATAGGAGAGTAATGCACACTAATGTTTTTCTACGTTAGGAGAATAGTATAGTAATGCACGATAATTTTTGCCTATATTTTATCTATGTTATACTCATGCGTTAATCTGTATTTTGTGGCCGCTTTTATGAAATTTCTTTGATTTTACAATCAACAATATCTAAATTTCCAATGATAACACGCCCTTCTTTTGATTCAATGAAATCCGTACCAATGTGTGTGTTCGAGCAATATATTAAAGGTATTGAAATAACGTAAAATATTCAATAAAAATATTAAAACTCAACTATTTGTACCAAGATAAATACTTCTACACATGATTCCTGCAAAGAAATGTGTAAGGGGGTTATACCTTTTTTTAATATGGCCACACGTTCAGTAAAAGTAATTTCGGTGCGGCTACTCTCTTCAACGGCCTTTTTCCATATTCAGATCCGGAGCCCATCTCCGAGATCCGAGCCACAACCGTGACCGACTCTTCCATCACGCTGTCGTGGGACAAACCCCAGGGGGAGTGGGACGGCTACGAGATCGAGTACCAGGACCCCGTGGGACACCAGCTGGTCAGGAACGTGAGTTTCGAAGAGGAGAACACGTTCGAGGGACTGCGCCCACATCACAACTACACGTTCCTGGTGTCGGTGGTGAGCGGACACGACACGGCCACCGTGAGGAGATCGCGGCCATTGTCCAGGACACTGCAGACCATGGAGTCTGGTGAGTGTTTTTATTTAGATCTGTGAATCTTTTTCATCTTGTTTGCCACATCATCGAGTATTTGTGGGAATCGTCATTCCCCAAACGACGTCACGAACTGAACTTTATGAGAACTATAACAGAAGCTTTCTTCTTTGGAGTTGGCAAGAGGCCACTTTAGATTCAATGGACAACAAACTGCTTTAAAGCTTGACGTCCACTATCGCTAAGCAGAGCAGATCAGAGCGGAGTGGTTTAGACCCAATTACAAGGCTCTCAACGTCCATTGTAACTCGAGGCTCGTGCTATAGTAGACATTGGCAGCCTTGTAATTGGCTATAATCCACTCCGCTCTGATCTGCTCTGCTCTGCTCAGCGATAGTGGACGCCAAGCTTAAAAACGTTGTAATCACTAGCACGCTCTATTAATCTTTAATTTTAAAGTTATCTCAATAAATTATGTTTTTAAGCTGATGTAACTTCCACTACGAGCAGAGCAGAGTGGGTAAAATATTACGCCAAGAACGCTCTCAACTTTGTACGTGTAGTTGACTTCCACTATGAGCAGATCAGAGCAGAGCGGGCTCGTGCTATAGTGAACGTTGACAGACTTGTAATTGGCTCTAATCTAATCCACTCCGCTCTACTCAGCGATAGTGGACGCCTAGCTTTTAAGCTTTGCTTCCACTATCGTTGAACAGAGCGGAGTGGACTAGAGCCAATTACAAGGCTGCCAACGTCTACTGCAGCACGAGGCTCGTGCTACAATGGACGTTGACAGACTTGTAATTGGCTCTAATCTAATCCACTCCGCTCTGCTCAGCGATAGTGGACGCCTAGCTTTAAAGTAGTTTCTTGTCCATTGAATCTGTAGTGTCTTGTTGCCAATTCCAAAGACGAAAGTTTCTATCAGTTCCCATAAAGTTCAGTTCGTGACGTCATTCGGGGAATGACGTTTCCCCACCTATTTCTGGGATCGGAATACCTTATTTGATTGTTTTCAGTAGCGATGCATCATCAAGACCAAGACCAATGACCAAGTAAAATAGAAATTGCTCATCAAACGTGCGCGATATATGCTTGCATATCGGATTGAGTGTGGGAAAATGACCCTCACTACTATTAAAATTAAACATCAATGATATAGTCCCTAATTAAAGAGAAAAGGGGAATGAAAGTTCAGAAAAAAAAATGGAGCAGGTGACAGGAATGTTAAACAGGGATCACTTCACAATTAAATATATATGTGTTAGTATTTTAGTCTTTCTAGTAGTCTTAGTATTCGAATCATGAAATAATAAAATGCCAACAGTGAAACGTATTCGGAGATTATTTTATTTTAAATTAAACAATTGCATAAGGCATAACAGCAGAGACTACTTACTTCTATGAATTTGAAAAACTATTTTCTGTGACTTTCTTATTTATTTATGTTAAAAAAAAAAATAATAAGCTTAAATGAATTGTATTGTTGTCCAGTACCAGGGCGAGTCCACTTTTTTCGTGCCGTGGAAGTTAAACCGAGCGAGGTGACGCTACAGTGGTCTCTCCCCAGTGACGAACAAAACGGTGTCCTCACAGGATTCAAGGTCTCGTACTATGTCAAGGTAAAGATTAACTCGAATGCATCTTCTTTTGTACACTCTAACGCGAAATGTTCAACACCAAGTAGTAAATTAGTAAGGCCTGTTCTAAGGAAAATTTACGACTGCCCAAAAGTGCATCTCTCTCTCTCTCCTCAACCCATACAGCAAATTAATTTGAAACAATAAAATTCGATAATTTATCTTTAAATTTAACAGCAACTCTCAAATTTTATAACCTGATTTCTGTTACCTTACTTCATGAGGTTAATTGGTTAATATTTATATAACTATAAATTTCTACAATATTTTTATTATGAAAGAATTTGAAATACCTATCATTGCGAAGTCGCAAAATACTACTCAACAATTGCGAATACGAATTCAATGTTTTTTTATACCAAACATTAGAAGATTATTTACACTTAACATGCATCAAACATTCAACAGCTGACATCCACCTCCTTCGGAAAGAAATTCATCTTCCCTCTTGTCAACTAATCATTGCTGTTTTAATTCTACAACTGTTATCACCCATCCCTTAAAAATACAGTGGTCATCTCCCAAAATTTTTCCAGAGGAGGACAGGATACATAGTGGGAGTGTTGACCGCAGACAGCCGAACTGAAGATTTATTGACAAAGGGGGAAAAGGGGTTTTCGCGCGCGACTTCGAAGTGGATGAGACAAGATATCCCGAGGTTTCGACTTGTAGGGATAGTTGATCAGCTGACACTGGTCACTAGATCAGATAACATTCCGGATCCAACCCCTTTTGCAAGGTCAGGGAGAAAAAAATATCCGGTGCTTTCTCCGAATCCTTTTCTATGCAATAAAGTTTTAAGCTTGGACAGGCTCGAGATTTCGACATCTCTCAGCTTTGGTTTTAAGCATTTATGCTTTGTTACTTGTTTTCCGAAAAAATGATCTCATTGTGAAATATTTTAAAGTACCACATTCACTATAGTAACAAAATGAGATTTTTTTATTTTTTATTTAGCTGGTTTTGTGCTTTTTACGACTGCCCAATTTTGAATTTACGACTGTCCATTTTTAATTTACGACTGCCCAAATAAGCCACGACTACCCGTTAGAATAGGCTCTGAGCATTGCCATATTCAATTTTTTTTCTCCAGTCACAAGGCTATTTAAATTAAAGATCCTTTATTAGTGATTATTTCTATTTATAAAAGAATCCATCAAATTACGTCTTTAGTTTTATTACCGATACTTTACTTGTTTCTCGATATTATTTTCGAAATATATATTTACTTTTTAAAAATTCAATTGAAACTATAGATCGTCGAATATCGAACAACTTTCGAATACAATCTATAAACTCAAAAAGTACGCCAATTTCGCGAGTTTGGTGATATGTCGTGAATAGTTATTAATTTAGCAAAAAATATCGCTAATTTGGTGATATTTTTGATACAGAGGAGGAATGCGGTTGTTGATGGATAATGCTCAAGGGAAGATGCAAGAAAATAACATAATTTTTGTTGATAGATTCCAAACCTTCTATACCCTATGTATATTCATATGGATAATTAATAATAAGGATTAATAATATGGTTAATATTAGGGATTAATAATAATAATATGAATTAATAATATGGATAATAATTATGAATTAATAATATGGATAATAATATGAATTAATAATATGGATAAGAATTATAAATTAATAATATGGATAATAATTATGAAATAACATATGGATAATTAAAAGAAAAAAATGATTACAAAATCGTAAATTCGTATGCTATGTTATATAATTGATTTAGAAGGGGTTGAAGTTAAAAAAGTTAAAACAAAATTTGCCAGCCATATAGTATTTAGTTCATAGTCGTAATTGATAGGAAATTTTCATTTTAGTTCTAACACTATAATTGCTCAAATACTATAGTCATGCACTAAATACTATGATTGTGCTTATCACGGCTTGCAAATTATAGTGTATATTACGATAAATGTATTTTTAAAAAGTATGCCTTATTAATTTAAAAGTTTGGTAACTCCAGCCTAAGGTTTTCTACAAAACGCATTGAAAAGAATAAACTTTTGAATAAGTGATAAATTGTATACTGGCCATTTAAAAAAAAAAATCTATAAATCACAAACTTTTACATATTCATAATTTTTTTTTTCTGTTGTTACAGGGAACTGCCAAGCGAAAGCACGAATTTTTTGAACCTACTGAAACTAGAGGCATTGTCCACGGACTACAACCGGGTATGGAGTATGTTTTTGAAGTGAGTGTTTTTTAACTGATTATTTCCCTATTTTTAGAGGTATCCTCCTATTTTTAAAGCATACACGAGCAGTTTGGTATTGAGCTCTCTATCTATTAAGTTAGAACTTTCACTTTGATGTTTCTCATACTGCCTGACTGTCAGAAGATTGCACCCCGTCGCATAATCTGGATGGCGTCGGTAAAATACGGCTATAAATCTTTCCTTCGTGTTAGTTCCACACATTTATATCAATAATCAAGTGAAAGTTTTCTCTGATCTCCTCGTTCTGCTACTAAATATATTTGTTACGGCTAATTTGGATATTATACTTAATGACTGGTTACTAAATAACTATCACTAATGGCTCATGTGACAAATTATAAACGATCTTAATATTTATTCTATTAACCATTTATTATTTCAGAATAAATACACTTTGTTAATATATATATATTGTTACGAATTTTTGTATATTTGTAAATATATCGTAGTGTTAATTTTGTGAATAGGAAAATTTATGTACATTTTGCATAAGGCAGTGCAATAGTTATTCTTTAGTTTGCTTCCCCGCAATGTGTGTCTTAATGCTTGATAAGGAGTTTTACAGAGGTAACGCTGGGAAGCGAGTTTTACAAGGAGCAGGGCATTTAACATTATGGTAATGGCAATCTCGCCAAATTGGGTGAGATAGAGCCAAGTTGGCGACAGTTTTTGGCGACTAATTTTTGTCGCCAAATTTGGCGAGAAATCGCCAAATGTCGCCTAACTTGGCGAGCAATTGGCGACATTTTCGGTCCCCATGTACATGTATAGGACTTTTTGACTACGATCTGGAAAGTTCTCCAAATATCTATCTCTGGAAGATTCACGAAAGTTCCCCCCCGGCCGTGAGTGGAGTTGGTTGGTTTGTCAGTTGAGTTACTGACTGAGTCCGTGAGTTGACTGGAGTTAGTTAGTCAGTTAGTTGACTGGAATTACTGAGTTGAGATACTGAGTCTCAGTGAGCAATCAGAGTAGTTCTAAAGCGAACTGTATTGCATTGTCTTTTGCGGCGATTTAGCAGTTGTATGTCAAGTTTTTAACTGCTGTTTTATGCTCTATTGTTGTGAAAAGAGCTGCATTGAATCTACAAGAACGAGAAGTTCTGGAGTTGTAAGAGAATCTGTGAGGAGTTATATTGGAATAAATTTCTGCAAGTTTCGATCGGTTTGGCTTCAAATCTTTCGAACCCATCAACGCAACAATATATTTTTTTTTTTTCATTTATCACAAATTAATAAAATAAACCAGCTATTATGTATAATAATTGTTAGCACTTGGTTAATACGATAAATACTGGGTTTTGAGCAGTCCTATTGTTTGTGTTTTCCTTCTCTGTTATGCTTGAGCATTCTTTCACTGATAACGCTGCTTTGGGTTTCTTATATTTTAAAGTTTTGTTTGTCATATAATTTTAGTTGAACCTACAATTATTAATATTATATCATCAATATGGACATTATTTATAATAACAGTAGTGGTTTGAATACTATATAATATCACCAATTAATTTAATTAATCATATTAGCTTTTTACAATAAACATTTTATAAAAATAACCAGTAAAAGTAAAGATTTTTTTTTTTTTTTAAATTTACCATTTTAACCACTTTTTTGTGTGGTTATTTTGTAAAATTAACAGGAAAATTTAACATAATAGAAGATTTATCAAATCAGCCGTAACATAAGCCGACGAAAGGCACTAATTCATGGGTTAAACATACATTCACCATCGCTACACAGTAGTAGAGATTAGGTGTGGTTGGTTGTTTTCAGATTATCTGGCGCCGTCAGCAACACGAGGGCTACAATGCGCCGAAACATTCGTCATCAGACAAGCCAACATACATTTGCAAACACCCATGCCTGACACGGGACTCGAACCCGCAACCTCGCGGTCTAGAAGCTAGCACGCTAACCGCTATACCGTTTGATCGGCGATTGGGTGGGGAAAATTGCCAGAAGTAAACACAGAAATTGCAAAATTAAGTGGATCACAAAAATTTCAAAAAGTGCATACCCCCTGCTTAACCTCCGCCATTAAATATTATAGAATGAAAGTTGTGGATTACTTTTGTTTTGTGTTTCAGACATGCTCAAATTTCGTATACAAACACTGAAAATGAATCTGTGCGGTATTGATGATTTTAAGTAAAGTATAGTCTTTGGTTGATGTCACTGATGTCGCTAAGTAATGTTGTCTTTAATTGATGTCCTTGGTGTTGCTAAGTTGGTTGATGTTATTCATGCCGTTAAGTAAATATTGTCTTTGGTTAACGTTATTGATGGCACTAAGTAAGAATGTCTTTGTTTGATGTCTTAGATGTCGCTAAGTAATGTTTTTTTGGATAATGTCCTAAATATCACTAAGTAATGTTGTCTTTGGCTCGTGTCATTGATGTCGCTAATTAATGTTGGTTTTCGTTGATGTCATTGATGTAGATAAGAAATGTGTTTGTTTGATGTCATTGATGTCGCTAACTAATGCTGTCTTTGGTTTCTGTCATTGATATCACTAACTAATACTGTTTTCGGATAATGTCCTAGATGTCGCGAAGTAATGTTGTCTTTGGTTGATATCATTGGTGTTGCTAAGTTGGTTGATGTTATTCATGCCGTTAAGTAAATATTGTCTTTGGTTAAGTGTAATTGATGGCACTAAGTAAGAATGTCTTTGATGTCTTAGATGTCGCTAAGTAATGTTTTCTTTGGATAATGTCCTAAATATCACTAAGTAATGTTGTCTTTGGCTCGTGTCATTGATGTCGCTAATTAATGTTGGTTTTCGTTGATGTCATTGATGTAGATAAGAAATGTGTTTGATGTCATTGATGTCGCTAACTAATGCTGTCTTTGGTTTCTGTCATTGATATCGCTAACTAATACTGTTTTCGGATAATGTCCTAGATGTCGCGAAGTAATGTGTTCTTTGGTTGATGTCCTTGATGTCGCTAAGTAATGTTGTGTTTGGTTGATATCATTGATTTCGCTAAGGCATGATGTGTTTAGTTGCACTGATGATTATTGATGTAAATAAATAATTTTGTCTTTTTTTTTTTATTATAGATCCAAGCGCACACCAAAGTGGGTCCAGGAAGCACGGCTGTTTCAGAAGAAGCCACTCCTATATGGCGTAAGTATGACATGCCGCATTCCAAAATTTAAAAAAAAAAAAAAAACTACTTAAGAAATTGAATAACGAAGAAACGGGAAAGCTGACTTTGCTAAACTCACCGTAACTTTCCAAGAAAAACATAAAAGATGTAGCCTCCTCCCACTTAAAATCTTGAATGCAAAAAAGAACGAAAGCTGACACACGTGAGTTTCCAGGAAAAACCTAATATATTTCCTCCCCACTTAAATTCTTGAACAACGAAGGGAATCCAAAACAAAACTTTACACAAAGTCGCTTTACGCGATAAATTTTTGTGCTATTTGTGATGGTGGACGAGGCGGATTTTGTAAAATAAATATCCACTCCAGAATAGAATAGCACCTTAATTACCAATCTCCTTAACTGTAACTTTTGGATAGCCCATAAAAGGGATTCTACTCTAGAAGCATTTAAACCTAATTGATAAAGTTATGGGTTATCGTCTCGTATTTTACCTTTAATTTGACTTATTAGTTATTGATAAAGTAGAAACTGTTGAAAAAGGAAAAGGGAATTTGTTGTATAACTGAAGGGGTACAAAATAATTTTTTCACCACCCCCGTGAAACTTAAAAGTCGGAACTTATCTCACCTCCTAAGTTTACGAGTGTCATCTCTTATATTCATTGTTATTTTATTTTTAAGAAATAAATTTTTCAAGGGGGTGAATTTTTTTTTAATTATCACGAAACTAGACATTTTGAAGTCATAGGATTTCGGCAATAAATTATTCAAAATAAGGTGACTTGGTACCCCTTGTTTTAACAAAAAATTATAAAATATCGATTTTCTAATTTTTTTTTTTTTTTTTTTTTTTTTTTGCGTATTTGTAATTTTTGAAACCTTATTTTGGCAAAATTTTGAGCTGATCCGATAACTGCAATTGCATAAAAATTTTATCTTTTTATTTGTGGAGAATTTAGCATAGTTGCAATATCTCCTTCGATATTTCAAACGCATATTTCTCAGTTCGTGTTCTTTGTAAAAAAACACACCTTTTACTCAAAATGATAAAATTCCTTCAAATATAAATGAAATGATTCGAAATTTTTCTTGTGTCATTCTAAAGATTTATTTGACAAAAATAGGTATGGGTTTTTGAATAAAATATAAACTTTTTTTTAACAAATTTAAATGTTGAAAAATATCCTTTTTTTTTACCTATAGGTAAAACGATTTACGGACGTAGTACGTTTTATTTACCTATATATATATATATATATATATATATATATATATATATATATATATATATATATATATATATATATATATATATATATATATATATATATAGTATTTATTGCTTTTCTCCAAAACCATCTAATTTGTTCAAAATCCGATGGCTAAAAGTTTAAAGTACTTAAATGAGGAAAAAATATTGAAAAATTAAAAAGACGATAAAATTTGTAATTTGACAAATTTGTTTAAAACTTTAAAAATTTAGAACACTATGCAAACTTTTTTTTTTAAAGTAAAATTTAGTTTTTGCCTAATACTTTCAAATATGTAAAAATTATAATTTTAAAGGCATAAATTAAATAAGTAGTTTTAAGGGAACCAAGTCCCCTTAAAAGGCCTCCATACTATTCCCAATCAAATATTCTGTAAGAGATTGGCCCTTGGTTGCCAATCAGCGCTAACCAAATTGGGACACAGTTGCTAACAAGAGTATTTACGATTACTGAGCCACCTCCGGCTCCAGTTGTAGCAAAACGCTATCTACGGGGTCTTTCAGTATTAAGGGCTTTAAAATGCAAAAAAGACAGAGACAAGTGATTTGTTAGATAGACAGGTAGAGAATTTTAACTACACCGCTTTGCAAAATTATATCAAAATGTTGTTGTAAAAATTGAATTTAGTGGAATGAGTTTATCGTTTACTTCATTAAAAAGTCACTATGATTCCTTAACTGGACAGCGCAGCCCAGTCGTCTGAAAAAAAAAAGAAAAGTTTCTTTAAGGTATATGCATATACCATTGAGATGATTTTCTTTAATTTTTAGGTTATAATTTCAAACTTTTTGGCAGTATATCGGAATGAAAAATGATGCATTTTTATATATAAACTTTTTTTTCCCCTTCCGTTTTTTATCCAACTAATTGCAATTAAAGTGACTAATTAGGACATTATTAGAACATACATAAATAAACTTGTAATTAACTTAGATGAAATATTTTTATTGTAAATAAGAGATATTATATTGAAGCATGTTCCTATGGAGAATTTTTAATTTGGCTACAATATTTATTTAATTATAAGTTTTTAAATAAAAAGTTTTAAAAGATACATAGTTTTTGACAAAAAATTAAGATTAAAATGTACATAAAAAATGTTTTTATAACAATATTAATTAAATTCTCCATAGAAAACACATTCACAACTATTGTCTACAAAACAAAATTAGAATTTTGTCAATTGGACCATTTATTATGAAGTTATGACCGTTGGAGTAAAGTCATGTAACACCAAAATGTCATTCTTCAGAAAACGCGTTTAAAGTTTACTACACTAATGAACGTGATACAAAACAGGTTCACAAAACCTACTGTAATTTAAAAAGTAATTTGAGTCTCAGAAAGAAAATAGTATTATTTTAATGGTAATGAATTCGGGAATATTTTAAAACCAAAAAACAAAAACGCAGATTTGAGTCAAATTTCGCGATTCCTAATGTATATGTATACCTTAACTACTTGAGCGGAGCTTTATCTTAAATCAATTTCGATTTCATGCGCGATGTCTATTATGTTAACGTAGTGCTATAGAATCATGGTTCTTGCAACAAAAAAAAATAAAAAAAATTAGCCCTCAAAAGAAATCTTGTACTGTTGATTTGTGGCTCTTTTGACTTCGTAGTTCGCCGATCACTGGTGTATCAACCCCTTTTGCAGAGAATGCAGTGCTTTTTCAAAACACGCAGAAAGGTTTTTTTAGTACCCTATACCTTTCAGTTTTGTTTATTGACAAATAAGTGCAAACGAAAATCGGACGCATCGGTATGCAGCTCTTGCCAAATTTACTCCCAATCTATGTTGTAATCAAATTTTCTTACAGTATATGTTCCTATTGATGTTTGATGACATTGCATATGTCATCAATCTAATTTGATGACGCACGCAGTATCATTAAATTTACTTTATAATCTGTGTTGCCTACCGGGGAATAAGTTGGAGAGTATTTTCTGAAAAACCCTCTATACTAAACTTCAACTTAACTAGACATCACTTAGACGGTAGATCGTCACAGTGCTCATAGGTATTTAATCCATTTTGGCGGGAGTGAAGACATAATTCTCGCCAAACCTTAACAGCCTTCCGTTCTCTACAGGGTTGTGGTTTGGCGAACATTAACGCTTTCACGCCGCCAAAATGGATTAAATGCCTATGAGCACTGTGACGATCTACCGTCTAAGTGATGTCTAGTTAAGTTGAAGTTTAGTATAGTAGGTTACTGCTTGAAATTAAGTGACTCGACAAATGATCAATGTTTCGTTTGCAGCCCCCCCTGCCCCCGACCCTTCTGTGGTCCCGAAGGTGGTGGGTCGCAGTTCGAGCACCCTCCGAGTCGAGTTCAGCAGCCACTTCTTCTCGGCCTCCAATGGGGTGATCACCGCCTACGCCATCATTGTGGCCGAAGAAAGTGCGAAAGAATCGAACCTCCTCGTCATGCCGAGCTGGAGAGACGTGCAGCAGTATGACGTGTGGCCGCCGTACCAGGTGAGAACTATTCATTTTCTGTTCAGTTCATTTGCTGCTCAGTTCAGATGCTGATGAAAAGCTATAACCTACTTGAACATCAGTTTTGCTTTTGCAGAGTGTTCATAAACGACCGCACTAAGTCGGTTTTTATTCTGTAAGCCCGAGATAAAAAAAAAAAAAAAACTTCGAATTCTCCTTATTTTGCTCGAGAACTGATTTAACTTAAGAAAGAAAAGATTATCTTCTCTTATTGATGTTACCATTCATTACAATGAGTTCCGTGCTTGTACAAAGTGTTCAAAAACCACCGCGCTAAGTCGGTTATTATTCTGTAAGGCTGAGGTAAAAAAAACAACCTCGAATTCTCCTTATTTTGCTCAAGAACTGATTTAACTTAAGAAAAAAAATTATCTTCTCTTATTGATGTTACTATTCATTACAATGAGTTCCGTGCTTATACAAAGTGTTCAAAAACCACCGCACTAACTGTGGAATTGGGCTTTTTCTTTCTTGTGACGTTTTGACCCTTTAAAATTAGTTGATCGATATCGAAATAACTCTTTTTTGTATTTTTGTCCTTGTTGACATTTATTTCAAAGTTGTGACTACATTGGGTGTGGGATATTAGAGATTTTTCTCGTTCTCAAAGTGGTTTTGTTGAAAACCGAATAGCTTACTTTTCTTGTTATTGTCCTAGTTGGAATTTTGTATTAAATTTTAGAGTTGTAGTTATGTAAGAATTGAATCAGTGTTTTTTTTATTTTTTTTATATGTAGCATTGTATGACAGCGGAAGATCACGAATCATATATATTACAGTCAAACACCGTGTGGCGACCTCAAATAACAGATAAAGCTTCTGTGCACTGGAGTACTCTTTTGCACAGCGGTAAAGTATCTGTCTCGAAATCCAAATGGTCTCGCGATCGAGACCCGTCGCCCGCAATTAAAGCTGCATACGCTTTAATGGTGACCCGGACAGGGAAATCACTTAACATGAAATCCCGTTTAACGCAAAGTAAAAGTAGTTCTCCGTACTTAAATCTTAAAGTTAATTTATTTGTTTAGCCCGAAATTCGGTTAACGCGAACAATTTCAGCAGCCCCATCGACTTCGCTTTAACGGGGGTTTGACTATAATGCAATTCTAAAATGAAAATCGGAAAAAAAGTACAGGTAAAGAATGGAGAATCCTTTGTCTTTAAGATCCAAAACTCAATTGTGCATGCTTAAAACTACATGGAGCAAAAAGTAATGAACATATTTCTGTCACATACTAGTATCGAGGCTTAAGGAAAAATAAATGCCAATTCAAATTGCCAGACAAATGTTACAGACTTTATCGGAAAATCGAAAGTTGCCGATAAAGTTCAAAAATAGTAAAAAAAAAAAAATCAATAAAATTTTGAATATCTGTCTGGAAGATTGAAAGACTTTAAATCGTGTCTGGTGGGTATTGGAAAAAATTCATTTAACTTTTTTTTTTTTTATTAAATTTTTGGATAACAACTCCAATTTCGTTGGTAGAACCAGATGTATTCAATTTAATAAAGGCCCGTTATTTATATAACTTTCTTTCTGGTTGGGTCTTTGGGTGCAATTATAGACACTGTGTTTGTCGTGGAAAATTGAGTAAAAAAAAGTATTTAGTAGAAAGTTTTTTTTTTTTTTAAAAATTAAGAAAAAAAAGAAGAAAACTTAGAAAGTAAAAAAGAATTAAGTGTAAAAAAAAATTAAACTAAATTAAATTAAAAAAGTACATAAATAAAAAATATATAAAAGAAAGAATTTAAAAGTTAAAGACTTAAAAAAATTAAAATATTAAAAAATAAAGAATTAAAAGTTAAAGACTTAAAAAATTAAAATATGAAAAGATAAAGAATTAAAAGTTAGAAAAGAATTAAAAAGCTATAACTGTTTAAAAAAAAAGAGAAGAAAAAAAAAAATTACGACCTCAATTTTCGCAATATTCCTAAAACTGTATATTTCTTGACCGTATGCGTGCCATCAGTAAGTTTCTAGCATTAATATGTGGTGGGCTGTACACTTGAGCATACCTTACACACCTACACGTCCCCTCAACGTTGTATTCCGTGACAGACATAGTAACAAACAAATCAGGGCGCTTCAAAAGAGAGCGTGCGCTCGTAACGCCCCCTCCCCCTCCCTTCCCCCCTCTCCATAGATAAATCCCCCCCCCCCCCACCCAGATGGTTTCAATCTCCTTCATGCAAAAGCGCAACTTATCTTCCTTTGACGCACTCGCGCGCACCTCTACCCGAAATAACGCATCCACTCCAAGGATGGCAGACTTCGTCTCGTAACTGCTCCTTTCCCCAGGAGGAAATACTAGGCTTCCTGTAAAATGAAACCTCACATTGTTTTTCTGAGCCTTAGTAAACTTAATCTTTGTTAAATTTGGTGCATTGCGCTATTTGAAACCAATGAAAAAATAACTACAGTACAGTCCTGTTCATCCGAGTTAATGTGGACCAAGACCAACTCGGATAACCGAAAAACTCGGTTAAAGCGAAAATTAAAAATAAAATAAATCGTATGGGTTTAAATGTATGTTTTGGCAAGTACAAATGTTATACTATAGGTAAACCACACGCAATTAATAATATATAGTAATGCTTAAAGAGTTCTCTTACTTAAGCCTTTTAAGACCTTGAGCGACGCGATAGGAGGAGCAGTGTGATACAATGAAAAGGAAAGTAAGCATTTTGTTTTCTTGAGTGTTTGAGAGATCAAGTACCAATTTTTTTCGGTGCTAGTTTTGACAAAGGAAAATATCAGGGGTAAAAAAAATTAAAGAAATATTATCTGGCTCGGTTAAAGCGGAAACTCGGATAATCGGGGTTTTACTGTATAGCATTTTTTTTTTATAAAAAAAAAGTTCAAATTTTCCCCACTAAAGATGGCAATGTGTCATTTTTAAATGTTTATAGGAACCGTTAACTTGGAAGAGGTTTAATGAAAATTTATTTATTTAAAAATAAAACGAGAATTTATGCACTCCAAATATCTTTTATTTATTATTTTCGCCGACCAAACTATATAGTGGTTAGCATGCTAGCTCCTAGGCAGCGACGTTGCGGGTTCCGAGTCCCGTGTTGGGCATGGGTGTTTCTAAATGTATGTTAGCTTGTCTAATGACGAATGTTTCGGCGCATTATGGCACTCGTGTTGCTGACGGCGCCAGATAATCTGAAAACAACCAACTATTTATTATTTTCAAAACAGTTTTATTTATTTATAAAAAAAATTCGGCAACAGGAAAGAGTTTCTTCAATAGTCGATTAAATGCTATTTTTTAACTCGATTGGATGACTGCAAGTAGGTTTATTATAGTATTCCGCAAAAGCGACTTTTAGTGACAGTAGATTCTCCCAAATTTTGATAGAATGCATTCTCATCGACATCGAATCTATCTGCCAAGTTTCCGGCTCGATTGGATGACTGCAAGGGGGTTAATTAGGCCTCCACAGATTTGCCCACCATCGACATACACAAACCAACCACATACACACACACACAAAATCGAAGTGATTTAAAAATATTTTTACTCTTCGGAACATGTGTTATACTGTAAGGCATAACGGTTTTCAAATATACGTTACATATTATACAGTATACCGTGTGTTAAGTAAAAAAAATATAATAATAAATTCTTCTAGAATGTGTTAGTAGTTAGAAAAGGAGAGTCCTGGGCCATGGCGGTATGCGGTATGGTATGGTATGGTATGGTATGGGGGAGTGACCGGAAGGGGGCGTGACCGGATATGACGTCACAGGAAGTGACATCACCGGATATGACGTCACCGGAAGTGAAGTGGAGTTGTTCCCCTCCTGCTGCTGTTTTAGTTTCATTATAAGCTGTTTGTGTATGGCGTCACAGTAGGTATGACGTCATAATGTGTTTTATATCAAAGTTTTGAGTGGTGGCAACACTTTTTAGTTTCGGTTTATCTAACAGACGGAGTTGTGTTGTTCTAGGACTGCTTCTTAATAAGAACGTTATGGTGATAAGCTGTTTGTGTATGACATCACAGTGTGAATGACGTCATAATGTGTTTTATATCAAAGTTTTGAGCGGTGGCAACACTTTTTAGTTTCGGTTTATCTAGCAGACGGGGTTGAGTTGTTCTAGGACTGCTTCGTAGTGAATAAGTTAGAGTGATAGGCTTTTATTGCGTGACATCACAGTAGGTATGACGTCATAATGTGTTTTATATCAAAGTTTAGAGCGATGGCAACACTTTTTAGTTTCGATTTACCTTTAGGATGGAGTTGAGTTGTTCTAGGACTGCTTGTAAACGAATAAGTTAGAGTGATAGGCTTTTATTGAGTGACGTCACAGTAGGTATGACGTCATAATTTGTTTTATATCAAAGTTTTGAGCGTTGGCAAAACTTTTTAGTGTCGATTTGCCTTTCAGACGGAGTTGAGATGTTCTAGGGCTGCTTCTAAACGAATAAGGTAGAGTGATAGGTATTTTTACTAATGACGTCACAGTGGGTATGACGTCATTCTATGTTAAGATTTACGTTTTAAGTGGTGATAACATTGGATACATACCAAATTTAGTTTTCAGGTGTTGGCATCGAGTTCTGATCGGTCAGCTAAATGCTCGCTTGTGACTGATAAGTTTTAAACATGTGACCAAAAGTTAACTCCTGATTGACTGTTTGGTTTTCTAGCGAGTTACTTACATATCCTTTAGCCAAGTTAAAATACCTGCAACAAAGTTACACAAAAAAAAATGTTAAATTTGAAAAGTTAATAAAAGGAAGGCCATTTGCTAAGGGTCTAAAGAACCCTAACCCCGAGCTACACGTGACATTTCAATATTTTACCAAACAATTGTTAAAATATCGACTATCGGACGTTGCCTTCATGGTAACTCATCTACCCACCCCCCTTCCCTAACTAATTTTGAATAAGTTAAGACTTTAGAATTACAATTAATAAATATAACTGTGAATAACTACACAAGTACGAACAAAATCGCGATGAGAAAAAAAAACACGAAGTATTAAACACGTCTTTCACACTCAGGTATCTAAGTAGAAATGGCGAGACGGCAACCGGTAGCGTCTATATATGAGGGGTGATCACGTGACTTCACCGACCAATCAGGTTTCACGGTAGAGGGTGCTACTGACTATCGACCCGTCAGAAGGGAGGGAAGCGAGACTAGGGATGTTTCAACACGCTTCAACGCGTTTGCGAGTTGAGTTGTAGTGTAACGATCTTGCTTGAAACAGTTAAAGTGATAGATAATTTGTTCGTGACGTCATAGTGTAGCGAATGGGTTTTTAGCGTAGACAGTTGTTGCAATTGGAGTAATTATGAAATTTATTAAATATAAAGATAATATTTAGTAATAATTATCAGATTTTATTATTATTATTATAAAAAATAAACTTATAAAAAAAGTGAACGTGAAAATTTACTTTACGAATAAAAATCATGTCTTTAAAATGTGTACGAATATCACTAAATAAGAGAAAAAAGTAACATACTTAAACTCTTTAAAATAAATAACTTTAACATTAACGTAAAAAATTTACTTTTCACATAAAAATCACTTTAAAATGAGTAAAAATATCGCTAAATAAGAGAAAAAAAGTAACTTACTTAAAATTTCTAAGATAAATATTTAACCTTTACTCGAAAATTCCCTTCATATATAAAAATCACGACTTTAAAATATGACATGCAAGAGAAAAGTAACGTACTTAAACTTTCTACGACAAATAACTTTAACATTAACGTAACATTTTACTTTACACATAAAAATCCCGACTTTAAAATATGTAGAAATATCGCTAAATAAAAGAAGAAAAAAAAGTAACATACTTAAACTTTGTACGACAAATAACTTTGACATTAACGTAAAAATTTGTCTTCACATATAAAAATCACGACTTTAAAATGTGACGTGTAAGAAGAATTAGCATACTTAAAATTTCTACGACAAATAAATTTAACCTTTACGCGAAAATTTACTATATACATAAAAATCATGTCTTTAAAATATGTAAAAATATTGCTAAATAAAAGAAAAAAAAACTAACATACTTAAACTTTGCACGACAAATAACTTTAGCATTAACGTAAAAATTTACTTCACATATAAAAATCACGACATTAAAATGTGACATGTAAGAAGAATTAGCATACTTAAAATTTCTACGATAAATAATTTTAACATTTGAGTGAAAATTTACTACATATATAAAAATCATGTATTTAAAATATCGCTGAATAAAAGAAAAAAGTAACATACTTAAACTTTCTACGACAAATAACTTTAACATTAACGCAAAAATTTACTTTACACATAAAAATCACGACTTTAAATTTGACATGCAGGAGGAAAGTATAACATACCTATAATTTCTACGACAAAGAATTCAAACATTGCCATTCATGTCTTTAAAATGTATAATGACAACTCTAACTTTTAGAAAAAAGAAACACTAAAAATTTACAAGGCAAAGAATTTAAAATTGAACGTGAAAATTAACTTCACATGTACAATCATACTCTTATATCAACGATAAATAAGATAAAAAAGAAGCTCTAAAAATTTATAAGGCAAATAATTTAAATAATACGCGAAAATTTACCACACATATAAAAATTATGTCTTTCAAATGTGTAAGAATAACGCTAAATTAGAGAAAAAGAAATACTAAAAATTTATAAGGTAAGGAATTGAAACAATATGCGAAAATTTATTTCACGCATAAAATTTTTATCTTTAAAATGTGTAAGAATAATGCTAAATTAGAGAAGAAAAAAAATAACATACTTAAACTTTCTTCGACAACAATTTAAACAATACGCGACATTTTCATACACAATTATTTTCTTAGGTTAATGTTAAATAATGGGAAATTTAACAGAATAAAAATTTCAAAGATAAAGAATTTTAACCTTTACACGAAAATTTACCTCACAAAAATATCATATCCTTAAACTTTAACGTGACAATTTACTCTTCATATACAATTAAACTCTTAGGTTAATGTTAAATAAGAAAAAAAATAATATACTTAAAATTTCTAAGATAAACATAACGTAAAAATTTCGTATCATGTGTTTAAAATGTAACATATAAGAGAAAAAAAAAAACTAACATACTTGAACTTTCTATAGCAAAGAATTTAAGCATTAGCGTAAAAATTCACTTTACATATAAAATTCACATCTTTAAAGGGAAGATAAGCAGGTGACGGTAATTAGCCAATCAGGGTAGCGGTAGGTGATACGCCATTCGCCGGCATTTTTAGATCGGAGGATGAGTCACGCTAAAACTTGCTGGAACAGGTCGGGAGATTTGTACAGCAAGAACAACAGCATCGACGCGCAAGCAGCGGGTGATGCTGTGATGTGTCAGCAGGTCTTTGAGATTATCGTTTTCCTACTTTGCCGTTTTCATAATGAAATGTTTGTGAAAACTTGGAGTGAATAAAGTGGATTTCAAAGACATATTAGTAAGTGAAGGTAGAATTCGCATGGACTTTCTTCCAAAAAGTATGATTCACTTGGAGAATTTAAGATCATTTCTACTTGAAAACTTTTCTATTATTTAAAACATTGAATATTTTTCAAACTCAGTGGGATTATATGCTACAATACGGGTAAAACTTAACAAAATTGTTACATAGAAGAAAAATAGTAAGAGATTTAAAATAAATATTAGTTATAGATACTCCAAAGAAAAAATTTCACCTCTACTTTTCAATCGGAAAATCAATACAAGTTGGAAATTTATGTTACTTCAAGAAAGACTTAGACAATTTACTTTGCAATAATATAAGTTAAGGTGTCGTATTAACTCGTGCAATACATGCTGACTAAGGTTTATTTTACTTGAAAGGTGAATTGGGGGAAAATATTAAATAAATTGTAGATATTAAATACATTGTAGATATGCATTCAAGTTTTGAAAATCACCTGCAAGACTTTTAAAACATCTTAAGATAAATTGAAAGAAACTTTTTATACTCTGAAAGGAAATCACAAGTAATTTAGTTAACTTTTTTCATGGTAACACTCATATTCAACGACATGTTTTTAAAATTTAACCTTCTTTACATGATAATAGTTATAAATTTTTTCAATCTCAGATGCGATATACTATTATTTCTAACATATATGTTACGAATTGTGTAAAGTTTTTAAAAGAGTATATGCAAATCACCAATCAGAAACATAAAAATCTAACATCAATCAAACACACTAAAATAATAAGATATTTTCCTTAGTGGAAATAGTTAACTACTCATGTGATGGAATGTACTTAGAAAATTTAAATACTGAAAAAAGTTTGCTAGGCAAACTTAAAGAATATATTTTTTTTTCTTGTGAAAAACTAGCATAAATTTGAAAAATATAGAGTTTGTTACTACGTAAAATTGAACATCATCTGGACAAACTAAATTATACATGAATTTTTTTTTTATTTGAGAGGTGCTGACAATATATCATTAATACAGAGATTTCTAACTTCCACCCATAATTTCTAAATAACTTATACATAAATTTCAGAAAACTGAAACGGAATGTGTTTTACAAGACGCTTATTTTGTAAGATGAATATTCAATATTAATATAACTGAGCAAAGTTCATTACGGAAAAAACTTGTAAAAGATACTTATATTTTGAAAATAGTTTGAAATATCCTTTTAAATTTATGAATGCTCGCTTTCGAAAGACACAAATAAAACTGATATTACACATGATAATTAACACATGCATAACATTAATCAAACAAAGTGGAATTTTTATTGCTTGTGACCGATAACTTTTCAGTGAAGTAGAACTTACATAGGAAATTTGTGCAAACTTTTTCAACTTTTAAACCAAGTATTATGTAAAATTATAAATTACGATAGGAAATAGCACACTTCAGAATCGGAACAAGTCTTCTAGTTAAGCTAAATTTATTTCTCAAGGAATTGAAAGCATACCAGACAAGTCCTTATCATTTCGCATCTTTTCTCATGTTGCAAGAAGACATACTTTGTAAAAGATCGTCGTTGCACTTAACAAAAATCAGTAAAAATAAATGTACTTTCTATGGCAAAGATAAAACTTCACAACTTAATTACAGAAATTTAGCTAAGTTGCATATGGTTTATTCACATAACTCGCATATGCTTCGAATGTTGAAATATATTTGTCAGTTGAAATCAAACTAATCGAAAATAAATGCTACCTACATTTTCAAGTCGGAAATTACTATTAAATAAACTTTACATGTAAAACATTGTCATGTTAAAAAGAAAAATCTACAAAAATGTAAATGATAATTTTACTGTTGGTACATAAATGATGAATAATTTATGATTTTATTCTAGGCAAACGTTTTATTGTCTAACAGAGAACTTAAACTTTAGCAGAAAAATAAAAAAATACAATTTTTATATCCTATCATGCTTGTCGAAAATTGAATTTATTAGCTGTTGTAATAGATTTTTATTGTCCAAATTTCTATAGTTTTTCTTCCCGGTGCAATAAAATTAAGTTCATGTGTAATGATTAGGTTTTTTTTTTTTTTTTTATGAATCTTATAAATTTAATGAAATTATTATGACCTAAGAGATTGAGTGAACTGAATAAATCAATAATGTAAATTTAAACAGTGACTTGAACTGATACATACTATAACTGTAAAGAAGTATGACAAAGTGATAGATGAAGTAAAAATAGAAGTTGAATGAAATGTGTTGAAAAAAGTTGAAGACGACAAGAAATTCGTAATTGAGAATTATCATTGACTTATATTAACTTCGTTTTTCTTGCTTATGACAAGAAAATACACTCTTTCTTATTAAGAACCAACTTGATATCTTATCATAGAATGACAATGATGAAATATCTATACATTAAAAAAAAAAAAAAAAAAATGCCAAACTTAGACATAGCAAATTTCTTGAAATTCATGTATAATGCGAGAAGTTTTACTGGAAATATAGAAGATACAACATTGAAAGATGTGAATGTTTCGAAGTACTTTATCAGAAATAAAAAAAATAAAAAATGCTCTGAGATTCGCTATAAAAAATTTTAGGAGAAAGTTTAAACAAAATTTAAAATCAAACATGCTTTTAAATGGGAACACAAATATTAAAACTATAGCACATTAAACAATTTATATTACGTCATCTCAGTTGTATCAAACTGAATAACATGAAAAACAACCACAAACTGAATAAACATGAAAATTATCAATATATGTGGAAAAGTTTCCTTTTTTCACATATAAAAAAAATAACACATTGACGTACGTTAAGATCACGAAACATGCATAATCATATACCGATAAGAGCAACCAATGTTGCGGGGAGATATTCACATGATGGTCAATATCCCATGAATAAGTTGATTGATTGAATTTATAATGCTAATTCCAATAGTATTCCACGTAACTTCAACTTCATATGTTACACTATAGATATATTTATTTTTCAAATATATTGACTTTCGAAAAATCATCCTTCAATACAAGAATGATCATAGTAAGAATAAAAGAAAAGATACTAAGCATTGATTTAAAGTGTATTTATTTCAACTTAGCAACAAATCATATGCTTGAAACGAAAATTGCTTCTAACCAAAGTATAACCATCCAATTTCATTGATTCCTACAAGGACATTTTTCTCATCTAGTAATTGAATTTTTTTTTTCTCATACACATTATAAGTGATGTCCAATCAGGTGTAGAATAGTTGAAGATATCCGACCTCTTTCTAAATATTAATAAGTCACTGTTGTGTTGTACATGTTTCTCGTGAAATTGAAATTTTATATTTTTCCATGAAAATATATAAAATTTTGTAACTTTCACATGAAACATGTACAATTTAACTTGTTACAAATGCAAAGCTATAAGTATGTTTTTACCTTTGAAAAATTGTAACTTTTCGTCTTCTTCGTATAAATCGATAACTTATACACTAGTTCTTCATCAATTAATCTTCTAAGTAAATCTTTCAAAGGTAAAAACATACTTATAGCTTTGCATTTGTAACAAGTTAAATTGTACATGTTTCATGTGAAAGTTACAAAATTTTATATATTTTCATGGAAAAATATAAAATTTCAATTTCACGAGAAACATGTACAACACAACAGTGACTTATTAATATTTAGAAAGAGGTCGGATATCTTCAACTATTCTACACCTGATTGGACATCACTTATAATGTGTATGAGAAAAAAAAAATTCAATTACTAGATGAGAAAAATGTCCTTGTAGGAATCAATGAAATTGGATGGTTATACTTTGGTTAGAAGCAATTTTCGTTTCAAGCATATGATTTGTTGCTAAGTTGAAATAAATACACTTTAAATCAATGCTTAGTATCTTTTCTTTTATTCTTACTATGATCATTCTTGTATTGAAGGATGATTTTTCGAAAGTCAATATATTTGAAAAATAAATATATCTATAGTGTAACATATGAAGTTGAAGTTACGTGGAATACTATTGGAATTAGCATTATAAATTCAATCAATCAACTTATTCATGGGATATTGACCATCATGTGAATATCTCCCCGCAACATTGGTTGCTCTTATCGGTATATGATTATGCATGTTTCGTGATCTTAACGTACGTCAATGTGTTATTTTTTTTATATGTGAAAAAAGGAAACTTTTCCACATATATTGATAATTTTCATGTTTATTCAGTTTGTGGTTGTTTTTCATGTTATTCAGTTTGATACAACTGAGATGACGTAATATAAATTGTTTAATGTGCTATAGTTTTAATATTTGTGTTCCCATTTAAAAGCATGTTTGATTTTAAATTTTGTTTAAACTTTCTCCTAAAATTTTTTATAGCGAATCTCAGAGCATTTTTTATTTTTTTTATTTCTGATAAAGTACTTCGAAACATTCACATCTTTCAATGTTGTATCTTCTATATTTCCAGTAAAACTTCTCGCATTATACATGAATTTCAAGAAATTTGCTATGTCTAAGTTTGGCATTTTTTTTTTTTTTTTTTTAATGTATAGATATTTCATCATTGTCATTCTATGATAAGATATCAAGTTGGTTCTTAATAAGAAAGAGTGTATTTTCTTGTCATAAGCAAGAAAAACGAAGTTAATATAAGTCAATGATAATTCTCAATTACGAATTTCTTGTCGTCTTCAACTTTTTTCAACACATTTCATTCAACTTCTATTTTTACTTCATCTATCACTTTGTCATACTTCTTTACAGTTATAGTATGTATCAGTTCAAGTCACTGTTTAAATTTACATTATTGATTTATTCAGTTCACTCAATCTCTTAGGTCATAATAATTTCATTAAATTTATAAGATTCATAAAAAAAAAAAAAAAAACCTAATCATTACACATGAACTTAATTTTATTGCACCGGGAAGAAAAACTATAGAAATTTGGACAATAAAAATCTATTACAACAGCTAATAAATTCAATTTTCGACAAGCATGATAGGATATAAAAATTGTATTTTTTTATTTTTCTGCTAAAGTTTAAGTTCTCTGTTAGACAATAAAACGTTTGCCTAGAATAAAATCATAAATTATTCATCATTTATGTACCAACAGTAAAATTATCATTTACATTTTTGTAGATTTTTCTTTTTAACATGACAATGTTTTACATGTAAAGTTTATTTAATAGTAATTTCCGACTTGAAAATGTAGGTAGCATTTATTTTCGATTAGTTTGATTTCAACTGACAAATATATTTCAACATTCGAAGCATATGCGAGTTATGTGAATAAACCATATGCAACTTAGCTAAATTTCTGTAATTAAGTTGTGAAGTTTTATCTTTGCCATAGAAAGTACATTTATTTTTACTGATTTTTGTTAAGTGCAACGACGATCTTTTACAAAGTATGTCTTCTTGCAACATGAGAAAAGATGCGAAATGATAAGGACTTGTCTGGTATGCTTTCAATTCCTTGAGAAATAAATTTAGCTTAACTAGAAGACTTGTTCCGATTCTGAAGTGTGCTATTTCCTATCGTAATTTATAATTTTACATAATACTTGGTTTAAAAGTTGAAAAAGTTTGCACAAATTTCCTATGTAAGTTCTACTTCACTGAAAAGTTATCGGTCACAAGCAATAAAAATTCCACTTTGTTTGATTAATGTTATGCATGTGTTAATTATCATGTGTAATATCAGTTTTATTTGTGTCTTTCGAAAGCGAGCATTCATAAATTTAAAAGGATATTTCAAACTATTTTCAAAATATAAGTATCTTTTACAAGTTTTTTCCGTAATGAACTTTGCTCAGTTATATTAATATTGAATATTCATCTTACAAAATAAGCGTCTTGTAAAACACATTCCGTTTCAGTTTTCTGAAATTTATGTATAAGTTATTTAGAAATTATGGGTGGAAGTTAGAAATCTCTGTATTAATGATATATTGTCAGCACCTCTCAAATAAAAAAAAAATTCATGTATAATTTAGTTTGTCCAGATGATGTTCAATTTTACGTAGTAACAAACTCTATATTTTTCAAATTTATGCTAGTTTTTCACAAGAAAAAAAAATATATTCTTTAAGTTTGCCTAGCAAACTTTTTTCAGTATTTAAATTTTCTAAGTACATTCCATCACATGAGTAGTTAACTATTTCCACTAAGGAAAATATCTTATTATTTTAGTGTGTTTGATTGATGTTAGATTTTTATGTTTCTGATTGGTGATTTGCATATACTCTTTTAAAAACTTTACACAATTCGTAACATATATGTTAGAAATAATAGTATATCGCATCTGAGATTGAAAAAATTTATAACTATTATCATGTAAAGAAGGTTAAATTTTAAAAACATGTCGTTGAATATGAGTGTTACCATGAAAAAAGTTAACTAAATTACTTGTGATTTCCTTTCAGAGTATAAAAAGTTTCTTTCAATTTATCTTAAGATGTTTTAAAAGTCTTGCAGGTGATTTTCAAAACTTGAATGCATATCTACAATGTATTTAATATCTACAATTTATTTAATATTTTCCCCCAATTCACCTTTCAAGTAAAATAAACCTTAGTCAGCATGTATTGCACGAGTTAATACGACACCTTAACTTATATTATTGCAAAGTAAATTGTCTAAGTCTTTCTTGAAGTAACATAAATTTCCAACTTGTATTGATTTTCCGATTGAAAAGTAGAGGTGAAATTTTTTCTTTGGAGTATCTATAACTAATATTTATTTTAAATCTCTTACTATTTTTCTTCTATGTAACAATTTTGTTAAGTTTTACCCGTATTGTAGCATATAATCCCACTGAGTTTGAAAAATATTCAATGTTTTAAATAATAGAAAAGTTTTCAAGTAGAAATGATCTTAAATTCTCCAAGTGAATCATACTTTTTGGAAGAAAGTCCATGCGAATTCTACCTTCACTTACTAATATGTCTTTGAAATCCACTTTATTCACTCCAAGTTTTCACAAACATTTCATTATGAAAACGGCAAAGTAGGAAAACGATAATCTCAAAGACCTGCTGACACATCACAGCATCACCCGCTGCTTGCGCGTCGATGCTGTTGTTCTTGCTGTACAAATCTCCCGACCTGTTCCAGCAAGTTTTAGCGTGACTCATCCTCCGATCTAAAAATGCCGGCGAATGGCGTATCACCTACCGCTACCCTGATTGGCTAATTACCGTCACCTGCTTATCTTCCCTTTAAAGATGTGAATTTTATATGTAAAGTGAATTTTTACGCTAATGCTTAAATTCTTTGCTATAGAAAGTTCAAGTATGTTAGTTTTTTTTTTTCTCTTATATGTTACATTTTAAACACATGATACGAAATTTTTACGTTATGTTTATCTTAGAAATTTTAAGTATATTATTTTTTTTCTTATTTAACATTAACCTAAGAGTTTAATTGTATATGAAGAGTAAATTGTCACGTTAAAGTTTAAGGATATGATATTTTTGTGAGGTAAATTTTCGTGTAAAGGTTAAAATTCTTTATCTTTGAAATTTTTATTCTGTTAAATTTCCCATTATTTAACATTAACCTAAGAAAATAATTGTGTATGAAAATGTCGCGTATTGTTTAAATTGTTGTCGAAGAAAGTTTAAGTATGTTATTTTTTTTCTTCTCTAATTTAGCATTATTCTTACACATTTTAAAGATAAAAATTTTATGCGTGAAATAAATTTTCGCATATTGTTTCAATTCCTTACCTTATAAATTTTTAGTATTTCTTTTTCTCTAATTTAGCGTTATTCTTACACATTTGAAAGACATAATTTTTATATGTGTGGTAAATTTTCGCGTATTATTTAAATTATTTGCCTTATAAATTTTTAGAGCTTCTTTTTTATCTTATTTATCGTTGATATAAGAGTATGATTGTACATGTGAAGTTAATTTTCACGTTCAATTTTAAATTCTTTGCCTTGTAAATTTTTAGTGTTTCTTTTTTCTAAAAGTTAGAGTTGTCATTATACATTTTAAAGACATGAATGGCAATGTTTGAATTCTTTGTCGTAGAAATTATAGGTATGTTATACTTTCCTCCTGCATGTCAAATTTAAAGTCGTGATTTTTATGTGTAAAGTAAATTTTTGCGTTAATGTTAAAGTTATTTGTCGTAGAAAGTTTAAGTATGTTACTTTTTTCTTTTATTCAGCGATATTTTAAATACATGATTTTTATATATGTAGTAAATTTTCACTCAAATGTTAAAATTATTTATCGTAGAAATTTTAAGTATGCTAATTCTTCTTACATGTCACATTTTAATGTCGTGATTTTTATATGTGAAGTAAATTTTTACGTTAATGCTAAAGTTATTTGTCGTGCAAAGTTTAAGTATGTTAGTTTTTTTTTCTTTTATTTAGCAATATTTTTACATATTTTAAAGACATGATTTTTATGTATATAGTAAATTTTCGCGTAAAGGTTAAATTTATTTGTCGTAGAAATTTTAAGTATGCTAATTCTTCTTACACGTCACATTTTAAAGTCGTGATTTTTATATGTGAAGACAAATTTTTACGTTAATGTCAAAGTTATTTGTCGTACAAAGTTTAAGTATGTTACTTTTTTTTCTTCTTTTATTTAGCGATATTTCTACATATTTTAAAGTCGGGATTTTTATGTGTAAAGTAAAATGTTACGTTAATGTTAAAGTTATTTGTCGTAGAAAGTTTAAGTACGTTACTTTTCTCTTGCATGTCATATTTTAAAGTCGTGATTTTTATATATGAAGGGAATTTTCGAGTAAAGGTTAAATATTTATCTTAGAAATTTTAAGTAAGTTACTTTTTTTCTCTTATTTAGCGATATTTTTACTCATTTTAAAGTGATTTTTATGTGAAAAGTAAATTTTTTACGTTAATGTTAAAGTTATTTATTTTAAAGAGTTTAAGTATGTTACTTTTTTCTCTTATTTAGTGATATTCGTACACATTTTAAAGACATGATTTTTATTCGTAAAGTAAATTTTCACGTTCACTTTTTTTATAAGTTTATTTTTTATAATAATAATAATAAAATCTGATAATTATTACTAAATATTATCTTTATATTTAATAAATTTCATAATTACTCCAATTGCAACAACTGTCTACGCTAAAAACCCATTCGCTACACTATGACGTCACGAACAAATTATCTATCACTTTAACTGTTTCAAGCAAGATCGTTACACTACAACTCAACTCGCAAACGCGTTGAAGCGTGTTGAAACATCCCTAGTCTCGCTTCCCTCCCTTCTGACGGGTCGATAGTCAGTAGCACCCTCTACCGTGAAACCTGATTGGTCGGTGAAGTCACGTGATCACCCCTCATATATAGACGCTACCGGTTGCCGTCTCGCCATTTCTACTTAGATACCTGAGTGTGAAAGACGTGTTTAATACTTCGTGTTTTTTTTTCTCATCGCGATTTTGTTCGTACTTGTGTAGTTATTCACAGTTATATTTATTAATTGTAATTCTAAAGTCTTAACTTATTCAAAATTAGTTAGGGAAGGGGGGTGGGTAGATGAGTTACCATGAAGGCAACGTCCGATAGTCGATATTTTAACAATTGTTTGGTAAAATATTGAAATGTCACGTGTAGCTCGGGGTTAGGGTTCTTTAGACCCTTAGCAAATGGCCTTCCTTTTATTAACTTTTCAAATTTAACATTTTTTTTTGTGTAACTTTGTTGCAGGTATTTTAACTTGGCTAAAGGATATGTAAGTAACTCGCTAGAAAACCAAACAGTCAATCAGGAGTTAACTTTTGGTCACATGTTTAAAACTTATCAGTCACAAGCGAGCATTTAGCTGACCGATCAGAACTCGATGCCAACACCTGAAAACTAAATTTGGTATGTATCCAATGTTATCACCACTTAAAACGTAAATCTTAACATAGAATGACGTCATACCCACTGTGACGTCATTAGTAAAAATACCTATCACTCTACCTTATTCGTTTAGAAGCAGCCCTAGAACATCTCAACTCCGTCTGAAAGGCAAATCGACACTAAAAAGTTTTGCCAACGCTCAAAACTTTGATATAAAACAAATTATGACGTCATACCTACTGTGACGTCACTCAATAAAAGCCTATCACTCTAACTTATTCGTTTACAAGCAGTCCTAGAACAACTCAACTCCATCCTAAAGGTAAATCGAAACTAAAAAGTGTTGCCATCGCTCTAAACTTTGATATAAAACACATTATGACGTCATACCTACTGTGATGTCACGCAATAAAAGCCTATCACTCTAACTTATTCACTACGAAGCAGTCCTAGAACAACTCAACCCCGTCTGCTAGATAAACCGAAACTAAAAAGTGTTGCCACCGCTCAAAACTTTGATATAAAACACATTATGACGTCATTCACACTGTGATGTCATACACAAACAGCTTATCACCATAACGTTCTTATTAAGAAGCAGTCCTAGAACAACACAACTCCGTCTGTTAGATAAACCGAAACTAAAAAGTGTTGCCACCACTCAAAACTTTGATATAAAACACATTATGACGTCATACCTACTGTGACGCCATACACAAACAGCTTATAATGAAACTAAAACAGCAGCAGGAGGGGAACAACTCCACTTCACTTCCGGTGACGTCATATCCGGTGATGTCACTTCCTGTGACGTCATATCCGGTCACGCCCCCTTCCGGTCACTCCCCCATACCATACCATACCATACCATACCGCATACCGCCATGGCTCAGGACTCTCCTTTTCTAACTACTTGTGTTCCACTTTTGAAAATAAGAAACCAAAATATAGCTAACTATTTTAGAGCATACGTTACCAATTCTTAAATTCGACCCATGATTTTTAAATAAGCGATAGTAAATAAAAACGTGTTCTAAATTTCAAAGTCCCATCATGCGTTTTTAAAAATATTAAATCTAAATATTTTGCAAATATTTTTTGGAGTTGAATAGCCGAAATAAGTTTTAAAAAAAAAGAGACTAATTATTAATTAAAAAATATATAAATTAAATAAAAAGCAAAATTGTTTATGTTTCGATTTGAATTCATTTAAATTCGAAATTTTTTCGCTTACTTTGCAGTTTCCAGTCGAATACCGATTCCTATAGCGCCTATGTATTAGTTTGCCCATGGTTACAGAGAGATTTTAACTATGGGGAAGATAAGTTGCTGATGTAGATGGGTAATTGTTGAGCCTCCCAAGTCCAATCATGCACTCTCCAGAAGTGCTAGTATAGATCTTAATGGTGATTTTTTTTTAAGGCTTCTTCGGCTTTTCTAATCAATAACCAACAATCCAGATGTAGTAGTTAAGAGATCAATGGATTTTGTCCGTCACACGCGTGGCTGATGTTGTGGTAGTTATTCTTTATGACGGGTTCGCGTACTACCCAGTGACTACTCAGGGTGAACTTACGAGCCAGCCTTCTCTTCTATCGCAACCTTATGCACTTCAGTCATAGAGAAACCACAGGAGTGCTTATCAGTCATCTTCCCATCATTGGAAGGTCTCACTGCAGAAGCTTGGCATTCTCTCAGGTGCTCCCACGTCGGCGTTCTCGTTCGAAACTGCAAGTTCTCGACTCAACGACAACTCCTCTAGAGAAGGCTTAATAGGTCGTCCTTTAGCCTCAGTGAAGATTCTTCCAGAAAGGTATTAACCATTTATCGAAAATGCGAGAGTTTATATTCGTCTTTTTTTTTTTATTATCATATATATATATGACTTTGCTGTCTGTGCTCCTCAAATGTGTTAGATTCGCAACTATAACTGCAGTTCATGATTCCCAGCTGGCCGACCAAACGGTATAGTGGTTAGCGTGCTAGCTTCTAGACCGCGAGGTTGCGGGTTCCGAGTCCCGTGTTAGGCATGGGTGTTTGTAAATGTATGTTGGCTTGTCTAATGACGAATGTTTCTGCGCATTATAGTCCTCGTGTTGCTGACGGCGCCAGATAATCTGAAAACAACCAACGGATTTCGTGCGCTCGCTTGCTAACTAGTCGGCTGTGCGCCTCAAATGTGTTAAATGATTCGCAGCTACCAGCTAATATAATAATTTATAATGGATTTACGCACCTTTATGAATTTATTGTGTTCATTTGCTGGACTAGTCTGACTCAAATGTGCTAGAAGATTGGCAGCGATAACTGCTGATTCGAGTACAGTGGATTCTATGGCTGATGGATTTCTTGCTGACAAATTTGCCCCCGAAAACGTGTTTAATGGTTCGCAGCTATGACTGCGAATTCAAGTGAAAGAAGTTTATGAAAGGCGGATGGATTTCGTACTTTCTGACAATTCGGCAGTGTGCCACGTTAAATGTTCCCCCAGCTACGACAGCTCATTCGAGTCATGGATTTAGGACTTGATGTATTTTGTTAAGGATGAATGGCGTGATTCGGAGAACCAAACGAGCCTAAGACGACGATTGGACAACGTTTAAAGACACTGAAGAAAACTGAACTTACTCCCAGTGGATTGTATTATCGACATAACGATTTGTTATAACTATTGATAGCTGCTTTAGAATGTTCTTTTTCTTTTTTTTTTTTTTTTTGTGACTAACAATATTATGAATTGATTGAAAATGCATTTTTAAGACATAATCCCCACAAACAGCACCTTTTCTGCAAATGAGATGCAACTCAAGATTCTTCATTTTTGAGTTAAAATATGTACAGAATCACAAACTGCATAGACTTAAAGCTGGAAGTCTATTTTTTGACCAGTTTTGGCCTTTTTTACCCGAGCAAACCATTGTATCTATTAACATTTCTCTACATTGTATAAAAAAAAAAAAATTCAGAATGATGTTCGGTGGCTAAACTTGCCTCTCGGACTCTTAACCGAAGCAACTTTTTCAACCGATTGTCTTTCTCCAGGTGCAGGATCCGTACTTCCCCTTCAACGAGTCCTTCGTGGAGGCCTTTGTGGTCGGGACAGAGGAGTGCGGAGTACAGAAGGGCTACTGCAACGGCCCCTTGAAGCCCGCCACTGCGTACAGGATCAAGATCCGTGCTTTCACCACTCCCACTGCATTCACGGACACTGTCTTCTCCTATCCAGTGCAGACAGGTGAGTTTGCTCACATCTTCTCTTGATCGTTGTAACTTATAACAACCAGATAGAAACAACACTCATTGTTGCTTATATAACAACCTGAGACAACACTCGTTGTTGTTTATAACAACCAGCCACATCACTTGTTGTTGCTTACATAACAACCAGAGACAGTACTCGTTGTTGCTTATATAACAATCTGAGACAACACTCGTTTCTTAAATAACAACCAGGGACAGCACTCGTTGTTTATGTAACAACCTTCTTATACAAGACAACAACTCGTTGTTGCTTATATAACCTTAGACAACAGCTAGTTGTTGTTAAGACAACAACTAGTTGTTGCTTATATAACAACCTAAGACAACACTCGTTATTGCTTATATAACAAACAGAGACAGTATTCGTTGTTGCTTATATAACAATCTGAGACAACACTCGTTTCTTAAATAACAACCAGAGACAGCCCTCGTTGTTGTTTATGTAACAACCTGCTTATATAACCTAAGACAACAGCTAGTTGTTGTTAAGACAACAGCTAGTTGTTGCGTATGTAACAACCTAAGATAACAACTTGCTTATATAACAACCTAAGACAACAACTTGCTTATATAACAACCTAAAACAACAACTATCTGTTGCTTATAATAAGCCGAGTGCACAGGACTGAGTTAGGATAAATACAGGTCTGGCAAAAAGGACTCTTTTAACTCTGAAATGACATGACTGCGAATCAGTGTGAAACAGATACAATAGTGGTGTATGTTGTACGGATAGGACTGGAATTTGAAACACACAGGTTTGAAAATTAGTTAAGATACTGAACAGTGGCAACATATTGTTATGAAATCTGAATATAGCGGAATGAGTTCCCCTCATGAAAAAGTGTCCTATGGTCCATTTGACTGAGCATTCCAGCCATAACATACACTTTTGCAGAATGTAATGGTTTTTCAGGACATGCAGACGGGGTTTCAGTACCTCATATACTCCAGTTTTGTTTATTGACAAAACCGTCCAAATAAAAATGGATCTCATCAGTAAACTATATGCAACCAAGTTTTCATCCAACAATCAAATTTACCAACCAGGAATTTAAAATTGCATTCATGTCCGTATCGCTTGTTTCTTCTTTTGATTTCTCACAGCGACGCCATTTCAAAGTTAGAAAGTCCTTTCTAAACAACTCTATATTTTTAGGCATTCTCGAAGTTCGTATTTTAGCAACTACTTCAATGCCAAATTAACATTAAGTCGAATACCTTGTAGACGGCCTACGGGTTACTCAGCCAGAGAAACCCCGAAATCAAAAGGGTTTAAATACAAAGCATTGGCCAAATCTTTCACAACTAACCATATCCTGGAAAAAGCTTTTAAGATGAATAGAGTACCAAAATATACTCTGCATAGTCCCCTCTCGTAGCGTAATAAAATAAAAATATGTATTGTTGTGTACAAAAAGAAATACAACTTCCAATTCCCTACACTATGTGCAACTGTACCTAAATTATTTTTCACAGAAGTGGATATTTTAGCCTTTCAATTGGTATTTCATTTTTCAATAATGCATTTGTATAAAGAGAGATGTTGCCACAGACATCCAGAAATAATACATAAGATTGGTAATAACACGAAATCCAAAGAGAAAGTTTTACTATTATGAAGCAGTCCTAGAAAGAATCATTCCTTATAGACTGAGAGGCGACTGCAATTTTTGGACCCCATCGAACATCATTCTGAATTTTTTATAGAAATTGGAGAAAAGTGAGTAGATACTGGTCTGCCGTGGCAAAAATGGCCGAATTAATCTACCATTAAAAATCTACTTTTAATAAGTTGAACTAAATCCAATTGCAAGATGCGCCATGACTTGCCAAATAATGTGCATTTTTTTTTAATTTGGTAACCCTCACTCGTTAATTTTCAATTAAGAAGGTTGCAGACGATTCGGATGTGTGTCTATGGCTTACTTGCATCTTTCACAAATGAGCCAAATTGGCTATAAACATTACGTAACTGATGTCGCCAATTTGGCTTACTTTTAAAAGATACACATTTTCCAAGTCAGAGATCAAAAATCGTTTGCGCTTTTTCTCATTGAAAATCAAAATGCAGGGTTGCCAGACGAAAAAGTGTGTTCTCTTTTTGGCAAGTTATGACAGATTTGGCAATCGGATTTTAGTTCAACTCACTCCAAGTCGATTTTTGATCAGTTTCGGCCATTTTTGCCACGGCAGACCCAATGGATTCCTAATCTATTCACCTTTCTCCAATCTCTAAAAAAAAATTCGGAATGATGTTCGATGAGATCCAAAAATTGCAGTCGCCACTCGGACTATTATGTAACGATCTTCTAGTCCAGTGCATTTAGAAACTACTTTGTAGAAAACCGTGACATTTGGTGGGTTAGGAACGTAAAGGATCACTTCGTGAAATGACGTAAATTAAAAACTCGAAAATGGAGTCTGATATATTTTATTTTATGGTTTGAAATCTGTACGCCAATGCATATGAAGTGGCTCCTCCTGGTTTTGTCTTTTTCTATTCTAATTTTCATTTATAATAGATAGACATTAAATGAAAACAATTTATATGATTTCATTAGGTGATCTATTTCGTCCCTACTCACCCAATGAAAAAAGGGATTGTATTGTAAGTACTACTTTCTTAATGCACTGGGGTAGAAGAATATCCTTACTAGGACTGGCCTCTAAAGCAATGTACATGTCTCCATTGACCAAACGATAAAATGTTTCCGCCTATTATCGTTTGCCGTGGCATTTCACAAAAAGATATTTTATCGATACAGTTGCGCCATTTGTTATCATCGAAGATACGTTTTTTTTTTTTTTTTTCCTTCGTTTGTACGTTTTGGAATCGGCAGAAAAAGATACGACTGTCTTTCGGTGGATTAGCGAATGTGTTTTTTTTTTATAAAAATGGCGATTCATAGTTTTTTTTTTCTTTATTTAGCAGTTTTTATCAAAGTATTTCTCGAGATGATGTTAGAATGTTTTTGGTGCGTTGACATTGTTTACGCATCATCGCCTTATTAGAAATTAGTATTCTTTTCTCCTTAAGAGGGGGAATGTCAGTCAGTCCTTGTCTCACTTTTTTTTTTCTCTACTCTTACTCTCTTCAGTAACATTATCCGCCAGAGCATATGAATTTTTTTACCAGGTAAAAACAACAGTAGTATTAACTCATTAACAATATTTAAAGAGACTTTTTTTTATTATTATTAAATATATTTTTAACAAATAGGTTAACTTATAAAAAACTTTTTAAATTTTAATAAAAAACTATTTTAGAAAAAAATTATTTTCCATTCAAATTTTGTAAATGATTTAATATTACTCGTGTTGTACAGTACGCAAAAAAAAAATCCGATTCGTGGCTATATCTTGTATTCTAATTAATGAAATAACAATAGTCAAGTACCGTTGTAAATCATGGAAGGTCTTTATTAATTGTATGTATGTATGTATATGTGTATATATATATATATAATCATGAGGTGTCATCTACATATTAAAACTATAGCAAACTTTTAAAAGTTCAATGGCAACCCCGTAATATTATACCATATTTAGATTTAGAATATAACAAAACGTCTTCATACCAAATTTCAGAATTTTCCAATGAGTGGTTAGTTATATAAACGATGTCAAATAAAATGGCAAATTAATGTTAAAAAAAAGTTTTTTAGCCATAAATTCTAAATAGTTCATATATTTTAGCAATTATTGTTTCAAACGATAGTCTATAAATGGCCAAACATAAAATAGCATGCAACTTTTGTATTAAAATTGTTTTTAATAATTAATTATTAATTAATAAAATCAATTTTAAAATTAAAAAAAAAACAAAAAAAAACACATTTATTATTTTTGGTTCCATTACAATTATTATGGTCGAAAAACCCTACAGAATTTTTTTCATTCCATTTTTACTTTATGGTTCTCAATATTTTAGCCAAAATGTTTAAAAGCCTATTTTAAGGGACCGTGTAATAGATTACGTCTTGAAGCACGCGAACGTTCGATCCTTCTCCGCTTTAATGAAATTTGCCCTCAAGATCAGCTGATTTTCATTTTCGCTCATATGTGACGCGTTTCTCAACATAATGAACTGAAATTTAGCATTTAGGGTAAACGAAGTATTCTAAATCAAATAAAAACATAAAAAAATAGGTGTTCGTATCGAAATTTTTAAAGGTAGAGTTAAATTTACTTAATATACTGTCCCCTAAGAAAAAAAAATTGCACTGGACATATAGAAAATTATAAACAAAACATTTTGGTGCAAACGATTTTACGATAATTAGAACCAAAGATACTATAATAACCCTTCGGGTTAAAGATGGCAAGCTTCCATAGAGATAATGTAAAATACTTGAGAGCACATGACGTCATTGCAGGGTTTCTACATTGGCGAGCTTATCGCTCTTTATGGTTTCACTTGGCGATTACATTATATGGTTTCCCAGAAATCTTTTATCCAAAAAAAGAACAAATCTGCCTAGTTCATTAAACTTTCACTTAAAAAATTTACACACCCAAACAAATTTTTTTTTAATTCATATTTTGAACTAAAATAATTTAATACTTTTTTAAACAATATTAATATTATATTGAACATACAGCAAAAGTTCCATCCTGTAATGCAATACGAATCCTAATATTAAATTTTGGTTTTTTACAGCATATTCCAATATTGGTGAACTTTTAGTAAGTTTTCGTAAGAAATATGAACATCAAGAATTAGCAAAATTACTAATTACAAAATTATTGAAACACATTCTAGAAGAAAATGATTTCGATAAAGTTTCCATGCATTCTTCGAAGCAGTACATTAGGAAACTAAAAAATATCTAGTTATTGAGTGCAAGAATTTAAAAATGACTTGCAACTACAAAAACCAATATCATTTAGCATGTACTAGTTTAGAAGAATTTACTAACAGTTGACAATAATCATTTAGCTTTATTAATTCATAAAATAAAAAACCGCAATGGTAATTGAGATTGGCGTCAAATTTCAAAAAATCATAATAAACACATAATAATTGCGTGCATTTATGCAACTAACAAATGATAACCATTCTTTCAAGCGATGTCAAAGTAATAAAAAAAGAAAAGTTCATGAAAAAAACCCAACTATATTTAACATAAAAACTAGCCTGCTGAATGAGACGAAAAAATAAAAACAAACGATTAAGAACACTAACCTTTAAGTTTCATTACAACCATCAACACTGCAAAAAATGTCCTGTTAAAATTCTCTTACGAAAATTCTATAATCTTCAGAACATTACCGACATTTATTGTGCACAAAAGCGGACAATTTGAACAAACTTGAATAAATAATATGTTACTTTGCAAAGTAGAATCCTTCATTTTTGTTCTGCTATTTAAATCTCCCACGAATTCGACGAAATAAATCTGATGTTCTTATTTGTTTGTTTAAAAAGCACGATCGCCAAAGTAAGAGCAAAGCTCTGCGCATGTCTGAAAATCGGAGCAATTTGGCGAAAATTTTGTGCTCTCAACTTGGAAAATCCGCGAGATGGCAGCACTTACGTATCGGCGAAGCTTGCCTTCTTATAGTTTTAAGTTCTTTGTGTTAACCAAATATACAGCTATCGTTCGGATTTTTTTTTTTTTTTTTTTTTTTCAACCTTGTAAATTTACATGTTTTAAAACCATATTTCAGCATATATTGTAGGCGAAGAAAGAAGAAAAAAAAATAATAAATAATAAGCATAAGGTCAACGAGGCAAAGACTGGATGATAATTCTTAATAATGTTCGTCTCAACAATTTTTACTCTTTTTTATCAAATTCTGGGTCGAGACATTTTGGGACAGGCCTACTTGATCTCATTGAATACGCTGCAACGATCTGTGAACCGGTTTTACTTCGCCCTGATTGGTTGATTGGAACGATGCCAATTTCTTTAAAACTCTTACAATATCTGTCGATAGAAAAGTAAAATATTAATTAAAATTTAAACTTTGAAAGCGCTTACTTTCTTTTTGTTATCCACACATATTTAAGTTTAATACAAAACTATGTGCTTTAAGTGATCAATATTCCCAAATATTGATACCAATATACTGAGAATTACAAGAGCGAGAGAGAAATCTAAAATTTGCATTACCTTTTTAAGTCATCAATATCTTGCATGCCTCATCCCCAGTTGAAGACTGTTAGGATGATTTGAAGCAGTGACAGACACGGGGGTAACGTCCTTTATTAACGAACATGCAAATGACACCACATAATTTAAGGAGTTGCGAAACATGGCACAATTAGACTGAGAGGCGAGCTTATAGACCAACTAAACTGTACTAGAAGACATCAACATACCCTGACCTCATCGAATACTAGAGGTCGGCAATATATCGATACGACAATATTTTTATCGATATTTCTAAAAAAATATCGATATTAAAAGTATGGATAAAAGTCACCGATATTTTCGAACATTTTTAGTTTTTTGATGATCGTTTTGTAGTTCCATGGGTTTTTTTTTTTTATTTTTTTTTATTTTCTTTATTCCCTTTTCAAAAACTTCAAAACTAAAGTTTGAACTTGGCTGAGAGACAGTTAAAATGTCACCAATATTCAATATTTCGCCATACACTTAAAAGCTATCGAAAATTATCTAAATATTATTAAAATCACTGCACCAATGAAGAGAAAATATAACTTTTTTTTTTTTTGTAATAGATCCATTTCAGTTGAAAAAGTAGTCACCTTTGTTTCTGGCAAAATTGAAAATCAAATAAAAATAAAAATCATTTATCGATATATCGATAATTTGTCGATATTTTTTTCTATTTAATGATATATAGTATCGATATTTATTTTGATCGATGTTTCCGACCTCTATCGAATACGCTGTAGGATGGAATCCTTCCGCCGAAAAAATATAGTTCCAAGCAAATCACAACTTATACGGTAATATTGTTAACACGCGCACATAGTTTCGTATTCAACTTAAATATAAGTTGATAAAAAAAAAAAGCGCTTTCAAGTTTAAATTTTAATTAATATTTTATTTTTCTAACCACGGAGAGTTTTAACGAATCGACCACACATCTCTCCGATCAGCCAATCAGGGCGTAGTAAAACCGGTTCACTCATCGTTGCAGCGTAATCAAGTGAGCTCAGGGTATGTTGTCTGCTAGTGTAGACCATGCTCAGAATGAGTAATATGAAAAAACACCCAAAAGAGGTCGCCACTGTCACTCAAGACAGTCGATGAAGGGAGAAGCGGGCAAATGTCGCAACGCTTAATAATCCTAACAGTACCTCATCGAACATCATTCTGAATTTTGCATAGAATGTGGAGAAAAGTTACTGTATCATGAATTCACTGGTCTGCCGAGGCAAAAATGGCCGAAACGGGTCTGAAATTGATTTGAACTAAATCCGATTTATAAGTAAGTCATAACTTGCCAAAAAATGAACTTCCTTTTTTTACAGTGGTAATCCACGACTCCTTAATTTTCAATTAAGAATGTTGCAGACGATTTGTCTTTCCTGCCACCGAGATATTTCATCTTTTAAAAGTCAGCCAAGTTATCAATAAATATTACGTCATCAGTAACATAATATTTATAGTCATTAGCTCATTTTTAAAAGCTGGAAATATTTTTCACCAGGGAATAAATAGCGCGTGCACTCTTAATCATTGAAAATTAAAGAGCAGTGTTTTACTAATCATGTACTACACTAAACTTCAACTTAACTTGACATCCCTAGACGGTAGATCGTCACAGTGCTCATAGGTATTTAATCCATTTTGGCGGCGTGAAAGCATAATGTTCGCCAAACCACAACCCTGTAGAGGAGAACAAAAGGCTATAAGGTTTGGCGAGAATTATGTCTTCATTCCGCGAAAATGGATTAATTGCCTATGAGCACGGTGAAGATCTATCGTCTAGTGATGTCAAGTTAAGTTGGAGTTTAGTATAATCATGTACTAGGTAAAAGAATGCTCATTATTAAACGAGTTATGGCATATTTGACCAGTCGGATATAGTTCAACTCATTCAAAGTCAATTTTTGACCAGTTTCGGCATTTTTTGCCCCGACACACCAAAATACATTCACAATGTGTTAGCATTTTTCTACATTGTATGAAAAATTCATAATGATGTTGGATAGGGTCCCTAAACTTGCCCTCTCTAACTGTAATAAAATCGACGAGTCTTGGTTCAATAGATGTAGCCACCTATCAGATTATCTTGTGGGAAACTTACTCTTGACAGTATGGTGTATTGGAGTTGGGGTGATTTGGTTAAAGTCAGTAAATATTCAGAAGGTTGGGGTGCTATGCTAAAACGTTTAATCGCACTCGCTTCATTTAAACAAAGAAAGAAATTTAGGACAGAAGTCCTCTTAGATTGAAATCGGAGCCCAGAAGTGTTCGGTTCGGATCTCTCGGAGGAAGCTCCACCTTCTTGCTGCGGTGATTGGCTAATTTAACTTACTTTCATTTGTTAAGGATTTTGATTGACACTTTTTTTTTTTTTTTTTTTTTTTTAAGTTTACAAACAAAAGTTACATTTCGCAAAAATAGTTGATGCATAATAGACTGAGAGGCGACTGCAATTTTTTGGACCCCATCGAACATCTTTCTGAATTTTTTATAGAAATGAGAGAAAAGTGAGTAGATTACGAATCCACTGGTCTGTCGTGGCAAAGATGACCGAAACTGGTCGAAAACCGACTTTTAATAAGTTGAACTAAATCCAATTGCCAAATGCGCCATAACTTGCCAAATAATGAGCATTTTTTTTTTTATTTGGTAACCCTCACTCTTTAATTTTCAATTAAGTAGGTTGCAGACGATTCAGATATCTGGCGACGGTCTACTTGCTTCTATTAAAAGGGAGCCAAGTTGGCAAAAAATATTACATAACTTATGACTTAACTGATGTCGCCAATTTGGCTTACTTTTAAAAGATATAAGGTTTTCCGAGCCAAAGATCAGAAATCGTTTGCGCTTTTTCTCATTGAAAATCATAATGAAGTGGGTTGCCAGACGAATAAGTTTGTTATATTTTTGGCAAGTTATGACATATTTAGCAATCGGATTTTAGTTCAACTCATTCCAAGTCGATTATTGATCGGTTTCGGCCATTTTTGCCACGGCAGACCAGTGGATTCCTAATCTACTAACTTTTCTCCGATTTCTATACAAAATTCAGAATGATGTTCGATGGGGCCTCTCGGACTATAAAGAAAGTCTTACTGCGTCACCCCGCCAGTAACTCGTTGTGTTTTTCCGACAGAGTCCGACAACAAGGCCCTGCTGGCGGGAATTCTGATCCCCGTTTGCGTCCTCCTGGCGTGCCTTGGAGTGGCCCTGCTGTGGAGGCGGAGGCGGCTCGCCCCATTCGCCAAGAAGGCGAAGCATGGGACGCCTCCATCCATCGCAGACTCAGACCTCGTGTCCAGGTGAGTACGAAACATGGAGAGGCGACTGAGGATTTAGGTAATCTACCTCGTCGAACATCTCATTCTGATTTGTTTTTATAGTGTAGCAAAAAAAAATATGCTAGTAGGTTGTAAATGTGCTGATCTGTCGGATAGGGGAATGCCGTAACTGCTCGAGTTTAAGTACATCAATCTTTTTTTATTTGGTAATCCACCGCTCTATCATCTTTAATGAGGAAGGGTGCAGACGATTCGATTTCGTTGGCGAGGTCTCACTTGCATCTTTTTAAAAGTGAGCCAAGTTGGTGTTTCATTTTTAATGAGGAAGGGTGCAGACGATTCGATTTCTTTGGCGACGTCTCACTTGCATCTTTTTAAAAGTGAGCCTAGTTGGTGTTTCATTTTTAATGAGGAAGGGTGCAGACGATTCGATTTCTTTGGCGACGTCTCACTTGCATCTTTTTAAAAGTGAGCCAAGTTGGCGTTTCATTTTTAATGAGGAAGGGTGCAGACGGATTCGATTTCTTTGGCGACGTCTCACTTGCATCTTTTTAAAAGTGAGCCAAGTTGGTGTTTCATTTTTAATGAGGAAGGGTGCAGACGATTCGATTTCTTTGGCGAGGTCTCACTTGCATCTTTTTAAAAGTGAGCCTAGTTGGTGTTTCATCTTTAATGAGGAAGGGTGCAGACGATTCGATTTCGTTGGCGAGGTCTCACTTGCATCTTTTTAAAAGTGAGCCAAGTTGGTGTTTCATTTTTAATGAGGAAGGGTGCAGACGATTCGATTTCTTTGGCGACGTCTCACTTGCATCTTTTTAAAAGTGAGCCTAGTTGGTGTTTCATTTTTAATGAGGAAGGGTGCAGACGATTCGATTTCTTTGGCGACGTCTCACTTGCATCTTTTTAAAAGTGAGCCAAGTTGGTGTTTCATTTTTAATGAGGAAGGGTGCAGACGATTCGATTTCTTTGGCGACGTCTCACTTGCATCTTTTTAAAAGTGAGCCAAGTTGGCGTTTCATTTTTAATGAGGAAGGGTGCAGACGGATTCGATTTCTTTGGCGACGTCTCACTTGCATCTTTTTAAAAGTGAGCCAAGTTGGTGTTTCATTTTTAATGAGGAAGGGTGCAGACGATTCGATTTCTTTGGCGAGGTCTCACTTGCATCTTTTTAAAAGTGAGCCTAGTTGGTGTTTCATTTTTAATGAGGAAGGGTGCAGACGATTCGATTTCTTTGGCGACGTCTCACTTGCATCTTTTTAAAAGTGAGCCAAGTTGGTGTTTCATTTTTAATGGGGATGGAACGGATGTGAGTTTTACCGGATTTCGGATATCCGGGGTACCATGTCTACCGGATACGGATATCCGAAACGGATTTCACCGGATATCCGGCCGGATATTCGGTCTATATACTAAAAACGATAGTTATACGATATGCTATACGAAAAAAATGGTCATGATATGAAGTATCAAGTAAATTATAATTAGTGGTTAGCGCACCGCACTGCATGCCACAGGTCCATGGTTTGATTCGCGGACTGGGCAAGGTTGACTTAGCTGTTTATACCTGAAAGAAATAAACTGAGGAGGACCATGCATGCTTGGGAACTAAACACTGGGGTTCGGCGTCAGAATGACCATCTGACCGGAACATCTGCCATGTGACACACAAATGCCACAGTCGAGAAAGCTGAGCTGGGCCCAGCAGGCCTTGGTCCACACGGGCTGTCACGCCACTGAGTTAATTTTTTTTATTTAAACTTTAGTTGATGAAACGATGTTTTAGTGATGCCAATACCTACACTTGCTGAACAATTTTGAAACTTCATCACAATTTTGTTTTGTGTGTTACTTAAAATTGTACCAAACATTCTGCAATGTGATGAAAATATTTCAGAATTGTATTTAACATTATGTTATACCATATTTAAAATATATATTTAATATAAACAAACAAAATTAGTACTTACATATTTTTGCGGTTAAGGCTTTTGCTTTAGGATCATCTAAACTCCACAATATTGGTACAAATAATGTCGATTCCAATGTTGTCTGCGTGCATTTCTTGTTTTGATGAATTTTTTTTTCTTGTTCATCAATATTTGATTCATTTAGTGAGTCTTTTAAGCTTCGGTGAATTTCCTTATGCACACTCATTAAATGGTTCCATAAGGGTTTTGTGGAAAAGGATTTTGGGCTTTTACCGCGTACAATATATTTTTTAAACGATTCTGTGGAGCAAGTAACACATAGGGCTGTGCTTTCGTCATTTCCATTAATTTTAAAATACTTCCAAATGGGTGATTTTAAATGAGCCATTATTAAAAATTATAAATTGGATTGTAATTGGAGAACTATGATTCAAGACATTCTAGAGAGCTAAATATAATTCCACATTGTGGCGCTGCGTTAAAGACCTAAAAATTACAATACTTCATTTTACGTCAGAAAAAATATACCAGCTTTCAACTTCTGCCAATGAAAAATCAGAAATTAGACCATACCATTCACAGCATAAAAAGGGGTAGGGTATTATCGTCGATAGAAAAAAAAAAGCATTGAGGAGTGAGCATTGGCTATTTATTGCTTTTTACTCGCTAGCAAATGTCAGAGAAAAAGGAGAAAGTGAGTATAAAACTAAAACTCTTAACAAGTAGCTTATGTTATGGAAAAAAAGTACTATTTATTAGAATTTCTGTTCGTGTTTTATGGAGAAGCATTCAAATATAACATCTGGAATTAATCAGATCATAAACTTGGAATGAAAAGAACATATTGCAAAACACGTATGAAGGATGTGTATGGAAAAAGATTGGAGGAATGGTTTATGTTTATCAACTCGGCGCCCTACCTCATCTCTGAAGTTAAGGATATGCCAAAGCATAGTTCTCAAGAAGGAACTTTTTTGTTTTCTAACTTGACTGCAATTTATGTCCAAGAAAAAAAAGTATAGGATGCGGTGTCCCCTTTGTCCGCAAAAGATCACTATTTTTTGCAAAAAATTATTTCTTGTGGATACCTGGTGGCCGGATATCCGAATGAAATTATCGGATGTCCGGTATTTCAAATCGGATATCCGACGGGGTTTCGGATATTGAAAAATCAGCCGGATATGCCGGATATCGGATATTTGTCGGATATCCGTTCCATCCCTAATTTTTAATGAGGAATGGTGCAGACGATTCGATTTCTTTGGCGACGTCTCACTTGCATCTTTTTAAAAGTGAGCCAAGTTGGTGTTTCATTTTTAATGAGGAAGGGTGCAGACGATTCGATTTCTTTGGCGAGGTCTCACTTGCATCTTTTTAAAAGTGAGCCAAGTTGGTGTTTCATTTTTAATGAGGAAGGGTGCAGACGATTCGATTTCTTTGGCGACGTCTCACTTGCATCTTTTTAAAAGTGAGCCAAGTTGGTGTTTCATTTTTAATGAGGAAGGGTGCAGACGATTCGATTTTTGTGGCGAGGTCTCACTTGCATCTTTTTAAAAGTGAGCCAAGTTGGCGTTTCATTTTTAATGAGGAAGGGTGCAGACGATTCGATTTTTGTGGCGAGGTCTCACTTGCATCTTTTTAAAAGTGAGCCAAGTTGGCGTTTCATTTTTAATGAGGAAGGGTGCAGACGATTCGATTTCTTTGGCGAGGTCTCACTTGCATCTTTTTAAAAGTGAGCCAAGTTGGTGTTTCATTTTTAATGAGGAAGGGTGCAGACGATTCGATTTCTTTGGCGACGTCTCACTTGCATCTTTTTAAAAGTGAGCCAAGTTGGTGTTTCATTTTTAATGAGGAAGGGTGCAGACGATTCGATTTCTTTGGCGAGGTCTCATTTGCATCTTTTTAAAAGTGAGCCAAGTTGGCGTTTCATTTTTAATGAGGAAGGGTGCAGACGATTCGATTGCTTTGGCGAGGTCTTACTTGCTTCTTTTAAAAGTGAGCCAAGTTAACAATAAATATTACTTCACTGATGATGTCGAAACTAATAACGCCAACTTGGCTCACTTTTAAAAGATGCAAGTGAGACGTCGCCAAAGAAATCGAATCGTCTGCACCCTTCCTCATTAAAAATGATAGATCAGTGGGTTACCAAATAAAAAAAGAATGTGTACTGCCAATTTGAATCACTATTAAAAGGGCTGAGTATTTGGCGCAAGAGGAGTGAAATCGTTTACACCTTTCTCCTTAAAAACCCAAGAACGGTGGGTTACCAATAGTGTTACAAAATAAAAAATAAATTAAGTCATTATATATTCGGCAATTGGATCTAATTCAACTCATTTACATACATAATCTACTAGCATTTCTCTACAGTCAAGAAAAAAAATCAGAACTATGTTTGATGTACCTAAACTAGCGGTCGCCTTTTGGAACATAATGAAATGACCATAGTACTAAAGTCTTCATTGGGTATCCTATTCAATAGTTTTCAGTTCAAATTTACAATTTAAAAACTTGTAGTATATCGTAAAAAGTGCAAACTTTCTGTCAAAGTTTTCAGGAGTTCAAAAATTAATTATTTTAAAGTGCTAATTCAACATGAAACTCTGCGCTTATACGTTTCCCTCATTTATCACAAATTCGCTTCTGTGACCAAATTGCAGCTTTTAACTAATTGGTGGGTGTTCACTTCCTGTTTTAGAATTACTGTAGAAGATCGATTACCCGAAACAAATGTGGCGTGCTCAGATAACTGATCATTTATGAAAAAAAAAAAAACATTATACCAGTGTTATAAGAGCAATCTAAAACAAAGAAACAGAAATATTAAACACAAAGTTGTATATATATTTCGTATTATTACCCCTCTGACATATAATCCATAAAAGTAAAACAAAGTGTATTTCTATCTGTGGCTCTTCAAAAGTAACTTCTAATACACGTAGAGCTATATGAGATTTTCAACTTAAGCAGTTTTGGCCTTCTAAGTGGGCTTATTACAAATAAATTGCTAAAATATTAATTAGTTTTTTTTAATAAATGTTTTGAGGGTTCTCGCCTTGCATTCATCTCTAGAGTGGAAATGGTTCTCAAGCGAGGCGAAATTTTCCCTTCTCTGGCACTCTCGCCAGAAGGAGGGAAAGTAGCGGGGAAATTTCTAGAGGTCGGCAATATATCGATACGACGATATTTTTATCGATATTTTTTTTTTTAAATATCAATACAAGTCACCGATATATCGATATTTTCAATTTTTTTTTAGTTTTTTGATGATCGTTTTGTAATTCCACGTATTTTTTCAATTTTCTTTATTCCCTTTTAAAAAACTTAAAAACTAAAGTTTGGACTTTAATTACAATTGCAGTTAAAATGGCACCCTAACCAAAAAGAAAACATAATGTAATGTAAAGATAAGCTCATTTATTAGTAGTCATCAACATAACGCCGTTTCTGTTGCCAAGGTGTGCCTGGAATTTGTATCCTATTTTAAATATTAAAAACATCTCTATCAACAAAATATACGGTAAACTACTTTTCAAAATTTCTTCTTTAAAAATAAATGGGGAATTTATGCATTGACATCCAAATGTATTTTATTTATTCTGATTGATAATATAATTTATTTATTAAAACAATTTTTATAATTTATTTATTAAAACAATTTTTATAATTTATTTATTAAAACAATTTTTATAATTTATTTATTAAAACAATTTTTATAATTTATTTATTAAAACAATTTTTATAATTTATTTATTAAAACAATTTTTATAATTTATTTATTAAAACAATTTTTATAATTTATTTATTAAAACAATTTTTATAATTTATTTATTAAAACAATTTTTATAATTTATTTATTAAAACAATTTTTATAATTTATTTATTAAAACAATTTTTATAATTTATTTATTAAAACAATTTTTATAATTTATTTATTAAAACAATTTTGGCATGAATTCATGAAAAGTAGAAATTTGCCCCGAAAAACTTCGTTTTTCTGACAAAATTAAAAAAAAAAAAAAAAAAATCATGTTTCGATTTATCGATATTTCTTTCTATGTAACGATATAGTATCGATATTTATTTTGATCGATATTTCCGACCTCTAGAAAATTCCCGCTACTCCAATTGCCTGGTTTCTATATACATATCGTTTTTTTTTTTTTATTTACATCAGGTTTTTATTCGTATTAGATTTTTTTTTGTTTGTTTATCTATACACAATGATGGATCCCCGTGATATAGAGTCACTATTAAATTAACACTACATTAAAGTTGGCCTAAAGTTTAGTAAAATTTTCACAAATCTGCAATTCGCGAATTGGAAAGGTTTTGGTTGATTGGTATTCGGATAACCAAATGCTTTTTGTTACCAATAAGTGATTTGATACCAAAAGTGAAGTTATGTCATTTTACTCCACAATTTACCTGTGAAAAGCGTAATTTCTCTCCCCTTTTATATTTTCAATTTTCAAAAAGCCAGGGTGTCTGATGTATATGCACCCTCTCTTTTGACTTTTTCCTGGATTCATGTCCTCTTTTTCCCGACAGCCGTCCCGTGAAGCTGCGTGACTTTCCCGACCACTACCGCCTCATGTCAGCCGATTCCGACTTCCGCTTTTCCGAGGAGTTCGAACTGCTGAAGGGAGTCGGCCGGGAGGGTTCCTGCACGGCCGCCGACCTCCCCGTCAACCGACCCAAGAACAGGTTCACCAACATCCTACCCTATGACCACTCTCGCATCAAGCTGATGCCGACTGACGACGAGGAAGGGACGGACTACATCAACGCCAACTACATACCGGTAGGTTGTCTGTCTCCCGCCACGAAGTCGAGCGTTGTCTGTTGCCGGGGGGAAACAAAACTAGTCCCATTTTCCTCAGGGGATTCCAGGAGAGAGACATCTAAAAGTTTTGCTTCATTGTAACCTTTTTTTTTTAGCCAATATCATGTTTGCATCGTCCCCATTCTAAGCCTAAACTAATCACACTGTTTAGAGAGAGAGTTATTCTCTTAATAGGGAACTAGTACTGGTGATTACTGAGAACGTTTGTAAAACAAGTTTAAATGCGTTAATATAGATTCATCCCGCACCAGCATTTAGATTAGAAAACCCTCTCATTACCTTATCTATAGCTAAAAGATGTATTACTTTTATAAAAAGAGAAGTTTCTTTCCCTTTTATAAATCGGATCGGTTTTGATCGGACTGGTTTATGGGGCATTTTCTTTTCTTAATAATTTAAATATCTAATACATTTTTTTTTTTAAAGAACTTTTGTTTTAAATATTTGGAATCGGAAAGAAATTCTTCATAAATATAAAATAATTTCCCCTCGTTTTTTTTTTTTTTTTTAAAATGTTGAAATTGTCCATATTGCATATAAAGTTTGGCAATGGATAAAGAAGGATTAAGAAGGTTTTTCTTTTGCAGGGCTTTAACTCTCCCCGGGAGTTCATAGTGACCCAGGGTCCCCTGCACTCGACGCGCGACGACTTCTGGCGCATGGTGTGGGAGCAGAACTGTCGCGCCGTAGTCATGCTCACCCGATGCGTGGAGAAGGGTCGAGAGAAGTGCGACCGCTACTGGCCCTACGACATGCAGCCCATGTACTACGGGGACACGCAGGTCACGCTGCTCAACGAGTCACACTACATGCACTGGACAATCGCGGAGTTCAAGGTCGCCAGGGTAAGACGTCATTTTGGATCTCTGTTATTAGTTCGAGAAGAGCAAGTTTAGGCACCCCCTACGAACGTTGTTCCCACGGTCATTGAAAGTCATTAAAAGTGCTTAACATTTTTGAACCTGTTATCAAGGCCTTGAAAGTACTTGAAAATGCTTAGAGGTGCTTAAAAGTCCTTGAAAATGCTTAGAGGTCCTTAAAAGTCCTTAATTTTGGTGTATGTTGACCAACTTCAAAATTTACAAAAATGCAACTCAGACTTGCTATCCCCGCGTGTCCGCCACTTATCCTCACTTGTATCGGAATTTTCTAACATATTTGTATTACACATGCGCCAACTTGTAACTGTTTTGGTAGAATATACTTTATAAATTTTTTTTTATGTTGTGGTCGATAGTCTAGGGGGAATTAGGAACTATGCAGTTTTGTTACTTAAAGTTATTTAATTTCACTATTTCATCTTGGTTTAATTACAAAAGAACAGCCTTAACAGCCTTCACTAGAAGATCGTGATGGCGGTCTAGGGCAGAATCCTCTCGCTCCTCTCAAGTCTTGCTGTTTTATACCCAGTGGCGCTGCAGTCGATACTGACTCATCTCCACTGTGTATACGACATTTATATAGACATGATACCTGAAAACAAATTTTTAAAGGTCCTTAAAAATATTAATTAGGTCCTTAAAAGTCATTGAAAAGTCATTGATATTCATTCTGTGATTTGAGTGGGAACCCTGGTTCTGTTCTATAGAGAGCTCCCTTTTAACTATTTCTCGATGTGAATTGAACTTAGCTACAATTCAAACACGACACTTATTAGTGGACTGTCAAATTGAATATTGATTTTTATTTCACCAGTGGCGGTTCCACAAAATGACCGCAGAGTGCTTCTAGAATCGAAACACTATCTCAAACTGCATCTGAAATCTACATATTTCACACGAACTCTTTGATATTACATCATCTCTATTTTTTAATTATATATAAAAAAAAAGGGAAAATCCCTTCTTCCAAAAAAGACCTTGGCGCGAGGGAATCATGGACATTGGCGAGATAAGCGCCAGAAGCTGAATTTAGAATATAATCGAAACGGCGCCAACAAACATCATTTTGAATTATTTATAAAAAAAAAATGCAGAGAAAAGCTGGCAGATTTTGAATGTACTGGTCTGCCTGGACAAAAATGGCCCAAGAATTGACTTTGAATTAGTTGAACCAAATCCGGTTGCCAAATGTGTCATAACTAGCCCAATAATGAGAATTATTTTTTTAATTTGGTTACCCACTGTTCTTTAGTTTTCGATGAGGAAGAATGCAGAAGATTCAAGATTTCTGGCGACCGCTTTTACCATCGATATCGATGCCTCTTTACTTGCATCTTTTCAAAAAATGAGTCAAGTTGGTGCTAAATATTACGACATTGATTACGTAATATTTATCGCCAAATTGGCTCGCTTTCGAAAGATGGGAATACGATTCGCCAGGGTGGAGAAATCGTCTGCACCTTTCCTCTTTGAAAATTATATAGCCTGCGAGTTAACAAATAAAAAAAAAAAATTGCCCATTATTTGGCAAGTTTTGACACATTTGGCAACCGGATTTAGCAACCGGATTGCTTCTCTTTTAAAGTCAGTTTTTGCCCTTTTCCGGACATTTTTTTTTTATCTCCAGCAGATCAGTAATATCAGAATCTAGTAACTTTTCCTTCATTCTACAAAAAAATTCAGAATGATGTTTAATGGAATACGTCAACCTGCACTCACCTCTCAGTCTGTATGCGACTTCTGATCAAAGACGTGGCAATTTTTAAGTTATGCCTAGTAAAAATGGATGCCTAGTAGATTGAAAAAAGTTCATGTGTTTGCATATACAGGGTGTCTATAAACAGAGTGGCCACAGAGCCTGGAAATCAGGGAAATGTCGGGGAGCTTTTTGATTCTGAAAAAAATCAGGGAAATGTCAGGGAACTTTTTAAAATTTCATGAAAATCAGGGAAATTTTGTATCGTTTAAGGTACCTTCATCCATATTTTGACGCTGTTTCCCCGGAGATTTGTGGTGCTAAGCCATTAGAAGTTTAATGTTACGGAATAAGTGGCCAGCCTGTTATAAATCTCGTCAGTAAGTATTATAAAGGGTTAAGCAAGAATTGGTAGCTAGAAGATAAGAACTGAAACTTTCTTATAAGAAGTGTCTGCTCTGCAAGAAGACGATGGAATATCCACCATACTTTTTCACATCTAGAAATAGTTTGCTCTTAGTTACCAACATACACTAACTTATATGGAGAGAATTGACAGTAATTGCTGGGTCTTCTTCAACTTCAAGCCAAAGTTGGAGTTAAGAGAGATGGTGGAAATTTCGATTCACGAAATGTGTTTCTTTCAGAATGACCAGTCACGTGTGGTGCGTCACTTCCACTTCACGACGTGGCCGGACTTCGGGGTGCCGGAACCGCCCCAGGTGCTGGTCAAGTTCGTCAGGACATTCCGGGAGAGGATAGCCAACGACCCGAAGCCCATAGTGGTGCACTGCAGGTATAACCTCTCAGATCTCTTAAATTGGAAGAAGTCCAGTGAAGTTTTTTAAGATATACAGTAGAACCTCGATTAACCGTCCCTCCTTTATCCGTAACTCTCTGTTAACCGGCAATCATTTAGTCGACATCAAAAATCTCCCAAATGAGTAATAATTCATTTTTTCCTTTACCGTAATCTTGTGAGGCTTTTTCTAAAGAACTGACATGGTTTAGAGCAACCTTCGGATGCAGATCGAACTGAACTATTGCATTCAAAAAGACTCCGGGATAGAGCGGCGAAACAAAGATTATCAAGATTATTGCAACAAAAACTCATTTCCAACAATTATGTCATAAAAAAAAACATTAAAAGTCCTTTATTCAATAAACGGAAATCATTTACTTTTTATTGTTTTTTTACAACTCTCTTTTATCCGGAATTTTTGCTTCACCGACCTACCTTTGGTCCGAATTAGGTCGGTTAATCGAGATTCTACTGTACTTTGAGATTGACACCTGTGCTCGGTCGCCCATTGCGTGACATTTAGTTACTGTCTATTTATAAGGAGAATAGATTCTCGCCAGATAGAGTGGATTATTGCGATCAGGATAGAAACGAGACTCGTCTATTTCATCGATATAGATAAACAACTGGATAGACTGCTCCATTGTCATTGAAAAGAGAAAAACGCGCCGGGGATTGCGAAGCTGGTGGGAAGATTAACCAATCACAGTTCACATTTATAGTTGGATGGAAATGCGAAAAACCTTGTAAAGTATTAGAGTATATAATTTTTTGCACATTGTTACTAATTAAGGTCTACTATTGACATTTCTGCTGTGTACAACCCAAAATTTTAATTTCAATCCTCGGCAATCCGTATTTTTTATCCCACCAATTGCATCTGGCAAAGGCTTCATTTTCCCAGCGCTAAGCAGTCTATCCAGTTGTTTGTCTATATCGATGGTCTATTTAGAATCGGGATGATGCATGCAGGGAGTTACAGTGTCCAATGTCGAGATTGATATGTTTTTCTTTTGGAATACCCAATATGGAAAATGGGAATAGTATTGTTTTCATGACAACATACAACAGGGCGAGAGTTATTCTTGTAATAGACACAGTAAATGAAGGAAGGTAAAGAAAAGTGGGTGTTTTTAATCGCCTTGTGAAATTCTAAAGCTCTTATTAAACAGAGTCCTCCGCGCCACAATTTCCGACACCTAGACAAGCAACTGATGTAAGCGATGCAAGCGATCCTATGGCGCTTATTATACTGAGCCACATCTACGGCCTGAGGCAGGGCCTGATCATGACAAGTTGGGGCCCCAAGGCCCGGACAATTTCGGGGGCCCCTTTTCCAAATGCGAGATTTATTGGAAATGGGCTTGGACACATACTCAAATGAATTAACATTAAATATAGAAAAAGTTGATAAATTAATGTTAATATATTGTTTTCTAAAAAATTAATATCTTTATCACGAATAAAGAACCAAATTTCAAACAATCAAATTTATAAATCAAAACAGGAAAAACTTAGTAATGTAGTGTTGCATTTCGAGATCACGATGAGTAGTAATATCCTGTGACAACAATATCTGCGACATTACTCACAACTTCAGAGTCGACATTTGCTGATTTTTACAATAAATTCATTAAGGGAATTCCTTTTAATTTTTGTCTCTTTTGATTTTTGGCTTTTTTGTCTTTAAATTATGGTTTGGTTTATTTGAATAAATGCTCTCTGGGATACCAAAGATGGTTCAAGATCAATATAAAATTTATTTTTATGTCAAAATTCTTTTATACAGATTAGAAAAGATATTTACATAGCTTTTGTGAAAGAAAAATTATAGGTTTAAAGCATATTTCGGGGCCCCCCTAAAATCGTGGGCTCAAGGCCCGTGCCTTGTGGGCCTAGGCGATGATCAGGGCCTGGCCAGAGGTGGCGTCTGGTCGCTCGAAACGCACAAGACGCTGTTCATGCAAACCAGGGCGTCTTTATTGTGGCACACTAGAGTGGACCTGTATAACAAGGGCAAAGAAATTGACTTTGTGTGTGTGTTTTGCAGTGCTGGCGTGGGTCGTTCCGGCACGTTCATCGCCCTGGACCGAGTTCTCCAGCATATCCAGAAGCAGGACTTCGTGGACATCTTCGGCATAGTGCACGAGATGAGGAAGGAGAGGGTGTGGATGGTGCAGAACGAGGTGAGATCTCTATTGAAAATTCATATAGTTGCAACAACATCGTCTGCTATCATCACGTACACTATGGTAAGGAGCATTATTATGCTGGGGTGGACTGCCTCAGAGTTGACAGCATGATGCTCGTGTCGTGATACTGACCTCGGAGTTGGCAGCCATAGTTGGCATAGACATGGAACTATAGACTGCTTTCAGATCTGCAGAGCGAGAGAGTATGCGTCTCGTTTATTCGATCTTATTCTTAATTTCTTTTTTTGCCCTAAAGTATTCAGTTTACAATTGAGCGTGTATTATTTAATGAATTCTGATCGTATTACACTAAGCATTCATTCTTAACTCACCACAACAGTGTTATATACAGAGACCCTGTATCATAACACCGGAGAACATGTTTTTCAATTTCAGGACGGGCTCTTTTTCCCCAAGTCACGCATAATCCACAATTTCAACCTCGAATATCTCCTCCAATTTTACAGATATTTTCATGAAACTTATCCCTCTATACTAGACTTCAACTTAACTAGACATCACTTAGACGGTAGATCGTCACAGTGCTCATAGGTATTTAATCCATTTTGGCTGCGTGAAAGCGTAATGTTCGCCAAACCACAACCCTGTAGAGAACAAAAAGCTATAAGGTTTGGCGAGAATTATGTCTTCACTCCGCCAAAATGGATTAAATACCTATGAGCACTGGCGATCTACCGTCTAAGTGATGTCTAGTTAAGCTGAAGTTTAGTATAGTTTGGCCAATTATTGTGAACATTTTTCTGATTGAACTTTTTACCTATATCCTTAAGTTTTTGTATCTACCATAAATCGTCACTAGGGGGTGTTGTAAGCTGTCTCAAAATATTTAGCCTACTCACTTTACTGTAGGTATACGTTACTGCCTTGGCTATCTATACAAGATCTTCTTTCAAATTTAACGGGCTAAAAAGGACTTAACGAATTGCCCGCTATTTCGTAAAACCTAATTTCCTTTTATTATTTTAGTCATACATTTCTATGAATGTAGAAATAGTAAAAAAAAAAAAAAAAAAATCACTGTTAGTCATTAAATTAGCATCAACTATCTGAAATCGTATAACTTATTAACCACCATTTTTAATTTTGAGTTCAGTTGGTCAAAAAAAATGTAATCCTCCATATATTATGGTAATGCATATAAAGAATTTAGAGTAAAAAATATTATAACCCATAAAAACAATTTGTTTTTAAATAAATCATTTGTATGCATTGCCAATTTTTATATTCATTAACGCAGCGTTGATTCCGTAAACAGCGTGTGCTTAATGTTTGCATCTAATTTTAAATATCAAAAACATTTCTATCGGCAAGATATGCGGCAAACTACGTTTCAAAATTTATTTATTAAAAATGAACGTGAATTTATGCATTCGCATCCAAATATCTTTTATTTAATCGGATTAAAACAATTTTTTTTTATTTTATTAAAAAATATTTTGGAAGCAGGAGAGAGTTTCTTCAATGGTCGGTTAAATGCTGTTTTAGGGTGATTGGATGACGGCAAGTTGATTTATTAGAATTCCGTAAAAGCGACCTTTTTGTGACAGTTACAGCCACCAAAATTTGTTAGATTCGACGTCATCGATGACCATGCATGTTATCTGCCAAGTTTCAGACCGATTGGAAGACGGCAAGGGGGTTAAGGTGTACATATACCCAACAATTCACGAAAATTTATCAGAATATTTTTTTTTTTTTTATTATATCATAATATTCTCTGATTCTTTAGCTTTCAAACAAAACTAAACTTTTGAAAATATCCTTAATAATATTTTAAGTTACAATTAATTATAGGTAGGTACTACCGCTGTTAGGTACTACGCTTCTAAAACTTTAAACCTGTTTTCTGACGAACTTTATTTATTCAAACAATAATAATTCAACAACAAAATGTTCAATTATAAGTTTTTTTTTACATCATGGTAATCTGCATAATATGCTACATGTTTTGAAACTCAATTACACAAAATTGGTTCAGAAATTGATTTTTTAAGGATTTTTAAAACTTAAAATTCAATGAAAATATTTTTTTTTTTTCATGCTTTCACACAAAAAAAATTGTAAAAACAAAGCTATTTTATGTTAGAAACTTAATTGAGCTTCAAAATATGAAGAATATTTCGAATGATTTCCTAGAGGAATTGCCTTTCTAAGTAAATTAGAATTTGATATACTACCATCGTTTGAAAAATTTAATAATTAAATCTTAATTAACAAATTAACAATTGGCGAAATTTGAATTTTTTATTTTTATTTTTATGAAATGATTTTAAACATATACCCTCTTAACTACTGTAGAAAAGAGTTATATTTTTAAACTCATAATTAAAAAAAAAAAAAAAAAAATGTCTAGGGTATACGTAAGCCTTAATTAGGCCTCAGTAAATTTGCCGGCATCGACAAGTATACACACAAAATCGAAGTTAATATAAAGGATTTAAAAATTACGGTCTAATATTTGTTCGCCTTCTGTGTTATTGCAGCAACAATACATCTGCATCCACCAATGCTTGATGTGTGTACTGGAGAAAAAGGAGGAGATGCTGGAGTTGGGCAGACCAGAAGCCCACGACAACCAGGGATATGACGGTGAGTGACAACTCTTGTTAGTGTCAAATACAGTCTGTCTATCGATGGAATAGCTCCTCCCACGTTGTCTAGCGTTGTCAACAAGACTACTCCCATTTAACACCACATATCCTTCTGAGACCCAACATACATTAAAATGCACATCGGATTTTGGGTTCATAATTTTTCTTTGCGTGAAATAGCCGAATTCAGTCCTACAGCTGATGACCGATTGTGACGAAGTAGAGCCTGTAAAAAAAACGGCAAAAAACAGTTGCTCTGCCAGTAGGAGGCATCACGAAAAGTTGGTGCTAAGCACATGCCAGCAATGGACACCTAAAGCTTGGCGTCCACTATCGCTGAGCAGAGTAGAGCACAGCTGAGTGGATTAGAGCCAATTACAAGACTGTCAACGTCCATAGTAGCACGAGGCTCGTTTTTTAGACGTTCGTAGACGTTGGCAGCCTTGTAATTGGCTCTAGTCCACTCTGCTCTTTAGTGGACTTTTTCCTCACGTCGTCGGACGTCTGGATGTTCAGCGCAAACCATTTTTTTTTTTTTTTTTTTTTGCACTAACTGTAAAGTATTTTTTATAAATCACGTCCTCACGAAAATGGTTTGCAGCCTTTCATGATTAAATTTCGCATTATGCCTAATTAAATTTCAGAATTTTTTTCAAGCTTAAGGAGATAGTCATTTTTTTGTCTAAGTGTACTTAAAGTTCATGGATCAGTTCTGAACTTTAAAAATGCGTTGCACAGACCCAAAAGAATAATATACATAAAAATTACCTTTAAATCATGTTTCAAACAGTTGTGATTCTCAGGAGGATACGTCGTAGTTTAACTTTATGGACGCCAATTTCCAGTATGTATCACCCCTAACTCTAAACCGACAAGTCTTATATCTATGGCGACTACCGGCACACAGACTATCTAGCAAGGAACTATATTTCCTTGAAAACAGACAACGCTACACAATCTAGCGGGAGATATTTTTGTGATAGACAGACGGTCCATTCTTTTCTTCTTCTTTCTGTGTTGATTCCGTTGTGTCCATTGAAGGATCCCTTCCATCCGCAGCCAAAACTGGCGCCAATCTCGCCAACGGGAACATTCCTAAGAACCCCTAAAAACAAAAAAGAAACATTCCAGAACATTCACGGGAATCCTGATTTTTTATCGTTGTCATCGAAACAAATTCATTGTCTGTCCATTCCGGTAAATATACCTATCGTCATTTTCATGCATGATCAATTGCATGATTTTTTTTCTCTGTGTGTGGTACTGTATATCGTGCTGCATGATGTGCATGATGATTAATTTTTTTTTTTTTTTTTTTAGTGAGACATATAGCTTAACATTTTTTTTTATCGTATGTGAATTAGTAACAAGCCTTGCCAATTGCCATAATTAGGAATAGTTGGAGATGAAAGTGTGTACAAGTTAATGAAAGAGGTTTTTGACAGATTATTCGGATATAGAGAATGTACTGTAAAATAGAATCAGTGTAAATTGGCTGAAAACAAGGTTCCCACGGTCATTAACAGCGCTTTATATTTTTAAACTTGTTTTCAAGGCCTTAAAATTACTTGAAAATGCTTAGAAATCCTTAAAATAACTTGAAAATGCTTAGAAGTCCTTAAAAGTACTTGAAAATGCTTAGAAGTCCTTAAAAGTACTTGAAAATGCTTAGAAGTCCTTAAAAGTACTTGAAAATGCTTAGAAGTCCTTAAAAGTACTTGAAAATGCTTAGAAGTCCTTAAAAGTACTTGAAAATGCTTAGAAGTCCTTAAAAGTACTTGAAAATGCTTAGAAGTCCTTAAAATAACTTGAAAATGCTTAGAAGTCCTTAAAAGTACTTGAAAATGCTTAGAAGTCCTTAAAAGTACTTGAAAATGCTTAGAAGTCCTTAAAAGTACTTGAAAATGCTTAGAAGTCCTTAAAAGTACTTGAAAATGCTTAGAAGTCCTTAAAATTACTTGAAAATGCTTAGAAGTCCTTAAAAGTACTTGAAAATGCTTAGAAGTCCTTAAAAGTACTTGAAAATGCTTAGAAGTCCTTAAAAGTACTTGAAAATGCTTAGAAGTCCTTAAAAGTACTTGAAAATGATTAGAAGTCCTTAAAATTACTTGAAAATGCTTAGAAGTCCTTAAAATTACTTGAAAATGCTTAGAAGTCCTTAAAAGTACTTGAAAATGATTAGAAGTCCTTAAAAGTACTTGAAAATGCTTAGAAGTCCTTAAAAGTACTTGAAAATGCTTAGAAGTCCTTAAAAGTACTTGAAAATGCTTAGAAGTCCTTAAAATAACTTGAAAATGCTTAGAAGTCCTTAAAAGTACTTGAAAATGCTTAGAAGTCCTTAAAAGTACTTGAAAATGCTTAGAAGTCCTTAAAAGTACTTGAAAATGCTTAGAAGTCCTTAAAAGTACTTGAAAATGCTTAGAAGTCCTTAAAAGTACTTGAAAATGATTAGAAGTCCTTAAAATTACTTGAAAATGCTTAGAAGTCCTTAAAAGTACTTGAAAATGCTTAGAAGTCCTTAAAAGTACTTGAAAATGCTTAGAAGTCCTTAAAAGTACTTGAAAATGCTTAGAAGTCCTTAAAAGTACTTGAAAATGCTTAGAAGTCCTTAAAAGTACTTGAAAATGCTTAGAAGTCCTTAAAAGTACTTGAAAATGCTTAGAAGTCCTTAAAAGTACTTGAAAATGCTTAGAAGTCCTTAAAAGTACTTGAAAATGCTTAGAAGTCCTTAAAAGTACTTGAAAATGCTTAGAAGTCCTTAAAATTACTTGAAAATGCTTAGAAGTCCTTAAAAGTACTTGAAAATGCTTAGAAGTCCTTAAAAGTACTTGAAAATGCTTAGAAGTCCTTAAAAGTACTTGAAAATGCTTAGAAGTCCTTAAAAGTACTTGAAAATGCTTAGAAGTCCTTAAAATAACTTGAAAATGCTTAGAAGTCCTTAAAAGTACTTGAAAATGCTTAGAAGTCCTTAAAAGTACTTGAAAATGCTTAGAAGTCCTTAAAAGTACTTGAAAATGCTTACAGTTCCCTACAAGTCCTTAATTTTTACTGATGTTGCATGGCCGACTGCAATATTTATAAAAATTCCAATCTTATTATTCTCATCGAACCTCTATTTATCCGTTCTGCTGCGGAATTGCCTGGTATATTTATATTTCGCATACGTCAACTCATTTTTCATTTGGTTTTTTTAGCAGAAACATTTTAAGAGTACTATGCTCAAAAAGTGTACACTGAATGTGCTATGGCCGAAGTTACAGTGCATATGAAAAATGGATTGCAACATCATCAAGTCTATTTCTAAGGCGAAATGCAAATTGTGCATAAATGATTTTGATATTAGCGTTAGTTGCGAAGCTGCTGTAAAATCACGCATTAAAGACGTGCCTGAAAAAAAAATTCGAAGGTCCTTAAAAAAAAAAAGTCCTTGAAAAGTCATTGATTTTCAATCCATGATTTCAGTGTATTTCAGTTTCAAAATAAAGTAAATTTTCAAAATAAGATATGGAATAATTCAATAGTTGCAAGTCTTTAAAAGTGGTAAGGAATTATTAAAAGTTTTAATACAATTTCAAAGTCGCGGAATTGTACTTTTTATATTGCTCCAGTAGAGGTAGAAGATAAATTAAAAAAAAATTGTTTCTAAGGTAAAATTGCCTAACTTGTCATAAACTAATATTTTATTTCTAAAATTGACCGAAATATAAGGCATTCGAAAGCGTAACTATCATTATTTCCGAAAATCTATGTGATGAGGGAAATTCAATACCATAACCAAATTCTCAAATTCAATGTTAAGATTCTAAACATCATAAATATTGCGTTCCTCAGAAATAAGATTCCTTAAGTTTCCTCAACTTGGCTTGAAATTGTGATTTTCTCTTTTCCATAGTGCTGCCATCTATTGTATATTATCGCAACTTTCCAACATCTATGGACTATTTCTGATTTTTTTTTTAAACTTTGGTTTTCAAACACATAACACTATCTGCACCAGAAGCGGAGGTCTTTGCCTTTAAAATTGGTGCATTATTTATCAGTTGTGGTTTTGAATAAAGGTAGAAAAAGATATTGTTACAAAATAACACCATCCAAAAATAATGTATGAGAAATCGTGTAGTTACAATGTACAATTTTTTTCGTACAACTAGCATAAAATAATTCTCAAATTTTTTATTTTATCCACTTATATGTGTTAAAACAAGTCATTTACCAGTTACGTAACAACAACAACAACATAATTACAGGTTTTTTTACAATAGTTTAAACGGTACGTTTAATACTGTAATATAAAATCATCTTGTTATGATGAAATACAAATCAATAATCAGAAACAATATTGTTGTCCTATTTCTTGAAACCTAGGTCACGCATAGAACGGGACAAAAAAAAAAAAAGCCCTCATGAGGTCGGTACCAATCAAAAGATGGTTACATCCAAGGCTAGTTAAGAGTAGAACTACTCTGCCTCAAAACTATTTCTCCAGAAGGACTAACACTACAATGCGGCCTTCTCAAAGATCGAACATTCGGCCATTCTTCTGACATTTGCCATTCACTTTAAATCACGTGGTTGCAGAATGAGGCCTATATTAGAAAACTTCACCAAAACTAGTTAGAATGTGTTTGTAACTATGGGCAACATAATACTTAGCATATATTTGGGGGGAGGGGGGGAGTATTTAATTGGCTTCTGCTTGCAGGAAAGAAATCTTTTATAAGTTATCCAGAAGTTATAGTTAGAGATCAGGGATTCCACCTCAATCACGCTGATATCCGACTGTAACTTATGAATCGCTTATAAGCGGTTTCTGCTTTGCAAGCAGAAGAAGCCAATTGAATACCGCCCCCCCCCCCCCCCATCTCCCATTAACTATGCAACGTAATAGATTGCCCAAGGTTATAAACAAACACTAGAAAACAAATTATTGGAAACAGTTTTAACAAATAATGTATTTTTCAAGGCGCAAAGGTCTAATTTTTAAATTGAAAATTAAAAAAAAAAAAAAAAAAAAATGTCGAAACCTATACTAAACTTCAACTTAACTAGACATCACTTAGACGGTAGATCGTGACAGTGCTCATAGGTATTTAATCCATTTTGGCGGCGTGAAAGCATAATGTTCGCCAAACCACAACCCTATGGAGAACAAAAGGCTATAAAAGGTTTGGCGAGAATTATGTCTTCACTCCCGCCAAAATGGATTAAATACCTATGGAGCACTGTCACGATCTACCGTCTAAGTGATGTCTAGTTAAGTTGAAGTTTAGTATAGTAACGGAAATGAAAGCAATTGATGTCATTTCATTAAGGGACCATTTTCTATTGGGTGTGTGACATACCGAGTACGATCCTTACTAGAACGCTCTCTTATTGGTGCAACGCTTTTCTGTCGACCTACCTTAGTTTTCTACTTCCTTTGTCCATAAAAAAAAAAAAAAAAATAGCTTGTCTAGCAGAAAAACTTATTTTTAGATTCGATCTCTCTTTTTCTTTTTTCCAGATGACGAAGGGATTGCCGAATCCGGAATTTGATGAGAAGAGGGGATCCATCAAACTAATTGTCTTTCTTTTTCACTGACTGCAACATCTTTTGGATGTTGTACATCGCGCACTCAAGAGGGGGATCTGTTTCATTCATACGCAAGACGGCGGCGTTGAGACACACAATGAGACTTTTATTAGTGAGCTATTGTGTTGACGTATCGTTATTCTTATGAAGAATGAAGGGGAAAATCTGAAGGAGTCCCTAAAAAGGATTGAAGGATTTTTTTTTTTTTAAGAAGCTTCTTACTTTATTTAAAACCTGTATTTTCTTCTGTAAAAAAGAGTGATACTAGTTTTTGGATGAATAATATTTGTTGTTTATGAGGAAAAGAAAACGATAAGAGGTAAATACACGATAAACAACCATAAATAGTTGTAAAATTAGTATTAATTAACCACCTGGGGAAAAATTTCAGAGTGATTTTTTTTTAAAAAGCTACTCACTTTTTAGCTTACTTTTTTGTAAGTTCCTTTTTTATTTATTTTAAAATCTAACTCACTTTTTTTTATGACGATAGTATTTTTTTCTCTAAAATCTTAATGAAGAAAAAAAAAAAGTGGGTGCGTATTATTTGGTACGACTAATTTATTGATGAAGAATACTAATTGTTAATGAAGAAAAGAAAAATATAAGAGCGGCCTCTAGCCATCTAATAATCATAGACAACAAGCGCCAGAAAATCGTCACGAAACTAGCTATACAAAACGACATGGGAAAGAACACCTACATTAATAGGCGATAAAATGCTAATTGTGACATAAAAGGATAAACGGAAGATGCTTTTTTTTTTATCTTGGAATTTACATCTTTTCCCTCTTTTTTTTTTATTTTAATTTTCAAAAGCCAGGGGGGCTGCAATTGCACCTCCTTGCATCCTCCTCCTGGGGGCGCCATGTGATTTTAAGAACGATCCGAGTCCGTTTTCCTCAATTCTCCAGAAAAGCTGGATTCAAGTCTCGGTGTTTATATCAGAGTTGAGGTAAGTAGTTGCACAAAATCTCACGTACCATGATATTTATTTACCAGAGAACTAAGTGTGGTTAAATTAGCTGCTATAACCTTGCAGATGGCGGGAAAACCTTGACTTGGAAAAAAATTGGGACTCTGATTGTTTTTTTTTTGCCGTGGCCATTCATATATTAAGAGGCATTTGTGGTTGTCGATGCAAAAGATTACGTGCGAAGTTTTTTATCTCTTGCCTGCAGTAAGATTCCAAGTTGTGGACTCCTTGTCTTTTTCCCCTTCATCCTCCATCAGTTTGTACGAGCTTTTAGTGCAAGTCTGTCGCATAGTTTTAAGAGTTATGTTGTAAAGTGTCTGACCATGAGCAATGCTTGTGTCAACAAAGATTTTATTTCGAGTTCCTAATGTGTTTTTTTTTCGGATTGGTAATCGTGAAACTACTTTTTTTTTTTTTTAATAACCCTAATCGAATATGTTAGATAAGCAAGGTTTTAAGATTCACTTCTAGTGAAAATAGAACCAAGGCGTATGAAGAAAAATCGACGTTACTTAAAATGTGTGATGTGTTTGAATTCACTTTTGCTAATGGACTGAGAGGTGACTGAAAGTGAAGGTAACTCATTGATTATCATTTTAGTTTTTTTTTTTATATAGAATGTAGAGAAATGTTATTAGATTATGAATCTACTGGTCAGCCAGTTCAAAAATGGTCGAAATTATTCAAAAATCTACTTTGAATGAGTTGAACTACATCCGATCGCCAAATATCTGTATAACTTGCCATATAATGAACATTCTTTTCTATCTGGTAGGCCACCGCTCCTTAATTTTCAACCAAGAAATTTGCAGACGACTTGTCTTTCCTGGCCACTCAGATCTTTTATCTTTTAAAAGTTAACCAATTTAGCAATAGTTAATACGTCACCAATGACTTAATATTTATCGACAAATCGGCTCACTTTTAGATGGTGGAAGTATTTTTCGCCAGAGAATAAATATCGTCTGCGCTCTTCCTCATTGAAAATTAAAGAGCAGTGGGTGGCAACATAAAAGAAAGAACGGTCATTATTTGGCAAGTTGTAGCATATTTGGCAATCGGATTTTGTTCAACTCATTTCAAGTCAATTTTTGAATAATTTCGGCCATATTTGCTAAGGCAAACCAGTAGGTTCTTGGATGTAATCTAAAAACATTTCTCTACATTTTATAAAAAAATTTTGAGTGATGTTTGATGGATTACTAAATTTGCAGTCGACTCCCGGAGTATAATAGAAATTCTATACAAAAGCGGTATCTAGTGAGGAACAAGTTTTTTTTTTTTTTTTTTTTAAGTAAGAATTTATATTCAACTGTGTCTGGCCTGTCTACTAGTGAACAGCCAAATCCTTGTAAAAACTTGTTTCTTTTCATTGTATTTTACCATATTTCTTGTTCATAGTAGACCCAGTGTTTTAGAAATGAGATGTATTTATATGTCAGAGCATACTTAGAAAACAGTGTTTGTCGAATGTAATATTGTGCCATTATTACGTCTTAAATAATTATAGGGTAGCTTAAAATGAAAGATTGATGACCATCTGAGAAAGTGCACTTTTACGTTCATTTATTTAATTATAAGCACTGATGACATGCTTTCTGGCTTTGCGAAGCAGTTAAAATATACGACCCACAAATATATTCAAGAGAAACAATGCTAAGTACAAGGCAGTGCGATGTTATATGCTAATTTGGAAATATATTAAACAAAATCACATTAGTTCTGTTTTTGCAAAGAGAAGCTGAGCGTCAAGTTTAAAATCTGATTAGTGTTCTAATATTATACAAAAATCACATTAATTTTTGCATCGTCAATGCATCATTACATGTTATAAATTACGCTAATCATAATTGATAATGGAAAATAATTTGAGGTGTGAATGATTTCATTTTATGGGCTGAAACAATCAGCAAAACTCTAACCAGAGTATAAACTCCAAACGATTATTCGTGACTTTGCTTTTTGAAATTTATAAGTGTTTAACACTAAGTGTACATTTTTAGGCATATTTATAAATTTCCCCCTCATTTCCTCAAAGGCCATTGTAACCATTTATAAATACTAAGAAAATAAGTATTTTCCTTGTATTTATAAAGGTTTGCATCGGCGATTGACTTTAATATATAGATATCAGTCAATTGGTAGGTGAAAATACTTATTGCGCAGTATAGCCATCGATAACTGTTTGAAAACTAAATTTTTATACTTCTATTTAGTATACTTAACACATCTTGTATGCAAGTAAGAGTTGACTACAAATGTTGCAATACCAACTAAAATTGTGACTCTGGCAAACTGCGGATAGATCATAAGCGTTTTCTGCTCTTCCGGCAGATGATGGCATTTGAATTGCTGTGCCACACCTTCCTCCATATAATGCTGTGTAATAAGTTGCCCCTGGTAATCAACAGGCACTAACTAGATTGAAGGAAAGTTGTTATTATAGATCTATCTGGTGAATGTTAAGTCTTCTTACCCGTCAATTTAATAACAAAGTATATAGCACTCGCCAGAAGTTTCAATGCTTTTGAATGTCAGTGCTTTGAATCAGATAAAAGTACGCATCAGCCAAATTAATGCATTCGCTGTCAACCTTTGGAAATAAAACTAGAGTGATGATTACCACTTAGACACTCGTCTATTACTTATGGACGTCTAATAAGCAATTTTTTGCTCTGTAAGTAGATGATGACAAATAAATAGTTGTCATACTGTCTTCATAAAATGCTGTGCAATAGGTTGCCCTTGCTTATCAAAAGACGTCAACAAGTTTGGTGGAGAGCTGGTTGCTCAATGCGGGGATTGTTAAACCCTCTTCAGTTTCAAGCCATATTGCAAATCATGCACTATTCAGAAACTGCATTCAGGAATCAATGGTATGCATGCACGAGAATAGTTGTTTATGCAACTAGTTGGGAAAGTACTTTTTTCAAACGAAGGAAAATGCTTATTTGACGATGCTTATTGCACGAGTCAAATAATTGTACCGACTTTGAAAAATTATTTTCCCACGTGTTGCCTACATTATTTTTTATAATCACGTGCAAAAAAAAATATTTTTAATACATATATTTATTAAAGTTAGCACCTCCAGTCAATGAAATTTCATCTAAAAAATATGCCATTTTATTGTAATACCAAGACTATATAATATTTGAGCTTTAGGTCTGCGAGAAAGAACTTTTTCACACTAGTGCGGAAAAGCAACTTTCCTAGCAGAAAAGTTCTACATTCGTCATGATTTTGGATTAAAAATGATCAAATAAAGTTTAATTTTTTGCACGATCTTATAAAAAGATATACTAAACTCCAACTTAACTTGACATCACTAGACGATAGATCTTCACCGTGCTCATAGGCAGTTAATCCATTTTACCGGAGTGAAGACATAATTCTCGCCAAACCTTATAGCCTTTCGTTCTCTACAGGGTTGTGGTTTGGCGAACATTATGCTTCCACGCCGCCAAAATGGATAAATTGCCTATGAGCACTGTGACGATCTATCGTCTAGTGATGTCAAGTTGAAGTTTAGTATAGTAATGCTATTTTTCTGGTTGTAGCTATAATTCAGAAAGCGAAAATTAAAATTTTAAAAAACAAAAGCTTCGAGACTAACATTACGAAGGGCAAGATCGAAAAGAATTTTCTCAACTTTCACTGTCAAAGGGTTACACTGCATTCCTGCATTTCCTTTTAAAGATTCTGATGCATTTAATTGGAGATATGTAACATATATTGTACATAAGAAAGTGCGCTTTTATTTTCCTGTTGTGTTTGTTGAAAATGTTATTTCTTTCTAGTACCATTTAACTAAGTATATGTATAATAAGTTTTCCGTTAACTAAGTACTCAATGTGGTTTAAAGTGCAAAAGTGAAACGAGTTAGATAATTGTGTACATATACTTTATCGTTGAGTTTTCCTAGTAACAATCGGATTATCATGGAATGCTTTTTATTTTTATATATGTGAGCAAAGTTTCTTGAAACTTGCTGAAAATGTTTGTAAAAAAATATTACACATTACTTAATGTTAGTGTACGTTAGTTGATGCGAAAGGTAATTCATTGAAGAATTGTTTGTGTTGTGTTTGAACTCAAAACTGTGATAAGGTGTTTTTGAAATGAGCAGCTAGTATTTTATAATTTGTGTTATTTGGTAGTATTACGAAATGGAACCTTTAGCGAAGAAATGTCTGGTCTATCATAAGGACGGCTCTCATCTAGCTTATCACGCCAACTTGTCTGGCACCCTGATAGAAAATTTTCACTTTTAAGGTTTTAAATTTTCATAGGTAAATAATGAACTAAAAAACATTTCAGTGTATTTATGTAATTTAAATTGATGAATTGCGAGAAAATATTTTATGGAAAGTCGCTGTGGACTTATTCAGAAAATGTGCCACTGTTTTTTATTGATTGTAAAAAAAAATAAAAATTATTGAAGTTATGCCTGATTTCTTTTTTTTTAAAATACCCACTTCTGGTTTTATATTTAATAATTATATTTAATAAATTAAATTATATTTAAATTAAAAAAATATTTTCATTAAATTATATTTAATATTTTTTAAGTAAGAAAATATTAGAAGAGGATGAATTCTGCAAATAAAAGCCAAGTGGCTCACTTAGTTTCAGACGGTCAAGGCCCCACCGCCTCTTTAACGCTTCATAAGGCAGTGGGAAGTAATACTTCCCACCAATGCCTTCGTCCTCTGGAAAGTAAGAAGAGATTCGACGCCTCAAGATAATGGCGGATACAGCGAGGGGCGGAGGATAGAGGTTGGAAATATATCGACGAAAATAAATATCGATACTATATCGTCGCATAGAAAAAAAATATCGATACGTGATTTTTTTTTGTTATTTGATTTTCGATTTTGCCAGAAACGAAGTTTTTCGGGTTCTACAAATGGGTTTTCGGGGTTTCTCAAATTTCTACTTTTCATGGCCGACCAAACGGTATAGTGGTTAGCGTGCTAGCTTCTAAATCGCGAGGTTGGGGGTTCCGAGTCCCGTGTAGGCATGGGTGTTTGTAAATGTATGTTGGCTTGTCTAATGACGAATGTTTCGGCGCATTATAGCCCTCGTGTTGCTGACGGCGCCAGATAATCTGAAAACAACCATTTCTATATTTTGAAGTCGTAAACTCAAAGGACGACCTGTAAGTTTCCTAAGTAGCAAGAAAACTATTTCAGATGTACGACTGATTGAATTTGGTGACAATAAGCCGACTTTACAAAAAACATACACGTTGCTGTTTGTGCTCTACTATAGCACATTAGAAGAGAACAAGATACGTTTGTAAAGATACTGTGTTGATCCCTGTTTTCTGAAATTTAATGGAAAGTGATAGGAATAAATTCTAAAAATGTTGAATACGAAATAGTATATATAATTTGGAATCCCTTTTGTAGATTTTAGTGCTTACAAATTATATTTCATAAATATCAAGTAATGCGATTTAAAAAGAAATCGAAAACATAAGATGTCTTACCTTTGAATAACTCCCAGTGGGCTTCCCACCAAAAAAAAAAAGTGGTTTTAAAAATCAAATTAATTTTAAATATTAAGCTAAATTAATTTCTTTGCATAAATCAATTTCAATCCGAAAAATATTTTGGGATTAAAAGAAAAATATTCCTCAAACATTAAGAAGATAAAAACAAAATTTTTCACATTCAGAAACCTAAAATTTTTTTGAATGAGCAACCACATTAGAATGAGGGTTTAAAAAAAATCATATTTAAACTATACCGAGAAAATGAAAAATAATAAGAATTGCAGTCCGTTTCATCTCAACCGCTGCATCTGAAGGTCTGTTTATTAATGGCTTCCTCGGAATACCCACAAGTGCAGTTTGTAAACTTATTCAGAAGTCGAACAAGGTTAGGATATATTTTCTGGCGTAAGAGTTGCGATTTCGGTTGATGGTATTGGGACTACATATAACTACACTACATATAATTAAAAAAGACCAGGAGTATGGAACACACGCACAACTTTCGCACACTCGTGTTGAGACCGGTTTTTCGAGGGGTGAGATTCGTTAACGCTGGGGTGAAAAATTTCATGAATACGGCGAAACATGTATTCATACGGAGTTTATTACACTGAACCACAGCAGTGGCCAGCTCGGGCCCTTATTATATAGAGCCACAACAGTGGCTCTGTATAGATAGAGGCTTAGTTAAAGATAAGGTCAAATCGCGGGGACAAATTTCACCGCTCTTCAATTCAAGATAATCAAATTTGTAACGAGGTTTCTAGAAAGAATCGCTATTTATGTGAAACACAGAGACAACAGAATAATATTACATGAAACTACACTGTTATAATTTTCCTTTAATTAAAAATAAAAACACAACGTTCCAAACAGTTGAACACAAACAGTTTCTTCCACTAAAAAATAGTTCTCTGTCTAAAGATGTACGAGAAACTTCTGCAACTTCAAACTGTCACGACTTTCATATACCACTTCATCTATTTTCAGTTCGTCTAAGCTGAAAAATGCGGATTAGAAAACCATCATACGATAATACACACATAAGCAATGTTCAGTACATCCACATGCAATGTCCAGTAGCGATAATCACAGATTTATTCAGAACAGATTTCTAGCTCAAGCACTATCGAATGTGCCACATTAGGCGAATTTGGTCCGGTCTATTCCTAGTTGATGTGCAAATATCGCCAAGCCAATTTGGCACCTTTTCGTAGACGATAAAGTTCCACATTCGGCATAATTTTGCCGCGCATGCGCAACAGCGATTTTATGGTAACCCTAATTGGAATAAGTAGGAGATTTTTTATTTTTTTATAGCCATTTTGAAATTTGCTTTCGGCTAACGGTGTACCACCGCAACGTCTTAGCTTTGTCGCCAACTTTCCAAAATCACGCCAACCCATACACGAAAACTAGGAATTTACCTTTGGTCCCTTTGTCATTATTCAAAGAAATCGAAATGATGATCAAAAGTTATTCTTCTACGTTTTAAGCATAATGCAAATACTACAAAATAATGAGCCACTTACTGCTTAAAGAAAATGATCAACTGCTACCTTTAATTCACCTAGAGTAGTGCATGGTCATTCTCTATTTTAGGAAAAGTATTTAAAAATTTAGGTTGCAGAGCGTTGTTGCAAAAAGGAGAATGATAACTTGTAGAAGTTTCTGGCCGTTTTTTTAGTATATTGATGACTAAATTAAAGCTATATGCAGTAGGGTGTAGTACCAAAGATGACATTTAAACAATAAATTAAGAAAAAATGGAACACAATAAAAATGTAGCGTTTAGTGCATTCTACAAAGAAGGTAGCAAATTTTATTCGACCGATTTTCAAAAATAGTTGCAATGCTCATCAAAAGATGGCGCTGTTGATAGAAGACGAAAAAAAGACGATCTGAACATATTGCAAGAACTACAAAATAACCGCTATTTCCAGCAACAACACAATGTAATTAAAACATCGTTTTGTAGTTTCTTAACATGTTCAGACCAGTTTTTTCTTTATTGAACAGCACCATCTGTTGGTGGATCTTGTAACTATTTTTGAAAATTGGTGAATGAAATTCCGTAGCGATCCAAGTGGAATGCAGCAAACGTTACATCTTTATCGTCTTCCTTTATTATTAATTATTTTTCACATTTGCCAGTACTTTTTGAGACACCCTGTATAAAAAATGTGAAACGCCTTTGTCCACTATAAAGAAATCGGCAATAAAATAAATAAGAACAATAGATACACGAGTCCTATTCAAACTAAAATTTGTTTTTTTATATGCCACGGAAGCACTTTTGTTCAACCTGAAAGTTTAGAAGATATTCAAAGTACTGGTCAGACATCATAAATCATCAAAACCTTAACTGTTGCAAAGGCACATGGTACATGCAAAAATAACGATTCTAAAACGATGACCACAACCAAGGTGACCATAAAATTCAGGAAGAAAAAAAAAAAGTTCCCAGATAATTCCCTGATTTCCCCGATTGATTTCTAAAAAAATTCTTTGATTTTACGGCAAACGTTTTTTTTTTTCAAATTTCTTCAACTTTTCCATATACAACCTGATCAAATAGAACATGCATGCTAAAGGGATAACATGACAATTTTTTTTTTTTTTTTTAATAAATTGTTGGTGCGGGAATGAAAAGTTTAAATTATTCCGTGACATTACACTTCAAACGATTACCACCACAATTTTCCGGGAAAATGACGTCAAAATAAGGATGAACAGGGAAACGCGCCTTCAGAACAAAGAACATTTCCCTGATTTTCATGAATTTTTTTTAAAAAAATTCCCCGATATTTCCAGAATCAGAAAGCTCGCTTCAATTTTCCTGATTTCCACAGGTTCTGTGGCCACTCTTAATAACTCGAATTTTCTAGAGCTTTGAATACTGGACTTCCAAATTATCAACGCAAAGGCTAATAATATTTAATGCAAAAAAATGGCACTTTCTATAGAGAGTATTTACATTATTTATATTCCTAAGCAGAGAAAAAAATATTTTTTTTAGTTACAGCTCATTATTTTAAAGTAATTAGTGGGGACGTAACAGTCTTCGACGAAATTTAAAAGCAGTATTTACATCCAAATTCAATGTCCTATAAATTATTTAATTTTCAATATATATGCACATTTTTTGCGCAGGATTTATTGTTGAATATTTGTTAATATAGTAATTGTGTAAAAATAATCAAAAAATTTAAAAATTTAATTTTATAAACATTTTTTGAACGATGAAATTTTTTTAGATTTAAAAAATAGTCATTTGCCTTAGTACACTTTAAAAAAAATCTATTTCATATTTCATATTATTTTTTGTGTAACATATTATACAGAAGGGAGTTTTATATTGTAGACCTAAAATATTTACTGTAAATATGTATATATATATTTTATTATGGATTTTATGTCGAAAAAAAAGTTATTTTTAGTGCATACAAAATTAATAATTTTTTTAAATAAATTTCAAAAGCACTATTGCTTTAAGAAATAGGTCAGCAAATTAATTCCAAATGTTTACTTAACATTGGTATTTTTTAAATAAATATTTATAGATTATTTTCTTTATAAAGTGTACCAAGGCAAATGACTATTTTTTAAATCTAAAAAATTTCATCGTTCAAAAAATGTTTATAAAATTAAATTATTCGATTTTTTGATTATTTTTACACAATTACTATATTAACAAATATTCAACAATAAATCCTGCGCAAAAAATGTGCATATATATTGAAAATTAAATAATTTATAGGACATTGAAGTTGGATGTAAATACTGCATTTAAATTTCGTCGATGACTGTTACGTCCCCTTATCAAAATCATAGAGTTAACACCAATACAGAAGGCTCATTTCATTCCCTTTCATTACGAAACCGAGGATTTAATATTCACCGAAACACTTGATCAACCTCTGATACGGGATTACTGCATTTGACGTGCTGCCATTATCGACGCATCATATTGGGATTACTGTTTTTTGATGGGGGAAACTACACAGAGAGAGAGCTACCCAACGTCGGGCCATTATCTTATTGGGAACGAAGCAGGATTAGGTTAAGAGTCATTTAAATTTTGAGATGCTCCATAAAAATTATAGCTTCATCGAGTTGCTTTAAAATTGGGTTAAAATAAAAGGATGTTTAAAAGGCATTGAAAAACCTTTAGCACAATCCAACTTTCGAATCGTTGTCGGGATTCCCACTCAAATCACAGAATGAAAATCACCGACTTTTCAATGACTTTCAAGGACCTAAATAATGTTTTTTAAGGACCTTTTGAAAATTTTTTTTTTAGGCGTCATGTCCTATAAATAAATTTGCAATAAAATATATTCTATCAGAAAAAACGTACAAGTTGGCGAATGCGTAATAAAATACGTCACAGAATTCTGATAAAGTATGGATAAGTGGTGGTCACGCGGGGATAGCAAGTCTGAGAAGCATTTTTATAAAATTTGCGGTTGGCGCAACAGCCGCAAAAATTAAGGACCTCTAAGCATTTTCAAGGCCTTGAAAACAAGTTCAAAAATATTAAGCACTTTTAATGACTTTCAGTGACCGTGGGAACCCTGGTTCTTCTCCTTTGATCAAACTGTTAATGTTGTCAAGTGGCCTCTCTGTAATTTGTTCAGCACAACGGTGAAGGTTAGTGATCGTATCTACGCAAGAAATATTACAATAGTTAAGTTAGGCCTCGGGTACGATCATCGATGTATGATCATCGATATAGATGGTACGATACGAGCGGCAAGCAACATGAGGTAGAGTGAATGGCACTGGCTACAATGCAAGCGAAGGCGGTATTTGACGTCAGTTCTTAACAAGTAGACTGAGAGGCGACTGCAATTTTTGGACCCCATCGAACATCATTCTGAATTTTTTTTATAGAAATTAGAGAAAAGTGAGTAGATTACGAATTCACTGGTCTGCCGTGGCAAAAATGGCCGAAACTGGTCCAAAATCGACTTTTAATAAGTTGAACTAAATCCAATTGCCAAATGCGCCATAACTTGCCAAATAATGAGCATTTTTTTTTTATTTGCTAACCCTCACTCTTTAATTTTCAATTAAGAAGGTTGCAGACGATTCAGATATCTGGCGACGGTCTACTTGCATCTATTAAAAGGAAGTCAAGTTGGCAAAAAATATTACGTCACTTATGACGTAACTGATGTCGCCAATTTGGCTTACTTTTAAAACATACAAGTTTTCCGAGCCGGAGATCAGAAATCGTTTGCGCTTTTTCTCATTGAAAATCAAAATGCAGTGGTTTGCCAGACGAAAAAGTCGTTCTCTTTTTGGCAAGTTATGACACATTTGGCAATCGGATTTTAGTTCAACTCATTCCAAGTCGATTTTTGATCAGTTTCGGCCATTTTTGCCACGGCAGACCAGTGGATTCCTAATCTACTCACTTTTCTCCAATTTCTACAAAAAATTCAGAATGATGTTCGATGGGGTCCAAAAATTGGAGTCGCCTCTCGGACTAAAGACGTCATCTAGTGAACTAGCTAAGCGCTCCATTTTGAGTGACTATCACTTACAAGATGAAGTATCTAAAAACAGAAATATTTTTACGATGGCAAGATTATCACGAAACATCACATAAAGATAACTATTAGGGAAAATATAATAAAATAACAATGCAAATTATATTTCTAAAAAAACCTTTTTGGAGTTAATATTAAATCAGAACTCTATTTTTAAGAGGAAGAGTCCTAGTAAGGATCTTTCCCTATACTCGCCATGTTACAATCTTCTAGCCCAGTGCATTTAGAAACTACTTTGCAGAAAACCTTGAAATTTGGCGAGTAGTTAAGACATTAAATGAAAACAATTTATGTCATTTCATTAAGTGATCATTTTCGTACCAAATTTAAAAGTTTTCTGCAAAGTAAGTAGATTCTAAATGCACTGGACTAGAAGATTAAAGCATGGCGAGTACAGGGAACAATCCTTACTAGGGCTTCCTCTTAAACTCGTTATATTTCCCGTTCCACAAACATGGCCTGCATCGAATTGGCGAAATAAGAGCCTCGCACTTTTGGTCTGGTAATTTTCAATTATCTGCCATTTTTAAAGGACGATGCTTATAGAGAACTGAAAAGACTTGACGGTGAGTGAAAATTAATACCTGGAGTTAACGGTGGAGATGAAGGGGCAACATGTTTCGTCTAGACGTTCGTGTTTATCGTTTCGTGTTATTCGGCCGACCCCATATTTCCGTTGTAATCAATGTAAACATAAAAGCAAGCCCTCTCTCGCCCTTCGTATCGTATCGTACCCGAGGCCAATAAGTTAGTATCAAATGCATGAAATTGTTTAACTTTAAGCCGTAATTTTCGAATTTTGAGCTCAGCTGCAGATACGACTTTTGTGCTTAAGCACGACAATCTGGTTTCGTACCAAATCCAGTAATCCCGAACTGCACTTCAACCTTGTGACAAATCAGTGTGCATTCAGGCGAAATTGGCTTATCCAGTTTAACCTTCCTCTGTGGTTGAATCGGTCATTGGCAACCAAAGTGATACCTCTATCAATGTCCAAACATGTAGTTTGAATTTTACACAGCGCAGTGTAACTGTTTGTCTTCTTCAGTCCACTCCGTTGTAAATCCCATCAATGAGGTAATTCATCCTGAAGTAGTCCCTCCTCAACCACCCGTCGTACACTCTCTTGGCGACCACGCCGAGCACAGCAAACAAGACCAGCAGTCCAAAGACCAGAGACAAGACCAAGTGGATGGAAGACTTGTACCTCCTGTCAGTCTCTGTTTCTTCTGGCATAAGTTCTTTGCTGCCAACACTGTCTTCTTTGGCAATCAGTTTTTCGTGAAAACCTCCGCTGACGCTCCCTAGCTCAGCCGAGGGCTCGATTGTTGCTGCCGTCGTCGCGAGGACAGCAGTCGAGGAAGAAGATTGCGGAGGAAAGATCCTTTCCTCCACAGCTGCTGACACGAACTGCCTGGTGAAGGACCCCAGAGTCTTTGTCGCCGAACTGGACGACGCCAGAGCTGGAGTTGCGACAGAAGGAAAGAGTTTGGTACTCGTCGCGGAAAAGTCTTCCGCGGTGTTGGTCACCGATGGCGAGAAATCGATGCCAGTCGTAGGAGTCACTGTCACTGAAGAAGACGCTTCCACACTATGGGCGTCGTCTTCGAACACCTTCTCCAAGGCGGACATGAACAACTCGTCGTTGTTCATGTCCTCTGCGGGACTTGCAGAGGGGAGAGTCTCCAGTCCCGCTGTAGCAGACGATTGTGGCACTGCAGTGGGCAGGTCTTCGACGCCCTTTCTGGCCTTCACGTTGGACTTGCTGAAGCTGCTAGGGATGAGCTCGGAGTGCGGAATGTCCTCCTTCGAGACCCCTTTCCTCGGCTTCACGCCCGATGTGTGGTGGTGGGGTTCTTCCATGGGGCCGTCGTCCACCCCTTTCCGGGGCTTGACCGTGGTGTTGTCGTTCTTGAGGGCGAACTGTTCCTCCGAGAAGGTGGCTATCTGCTCCTTGGTGGAGACATTCTGGCCTGTCGATGGGATGGTGGTGGTGCTGGGATGGAAGGAGGAAGGCACGGAGGAGAAGGAGAACGTGTCTGTCGAGTTAGAAGAGAGGAACTTGCATTTGTTCAAGGGTCTGCAGTAGAAATGCATGCAGTTGTCTTTCGTGGAGTTTTTCTTGAAACTGGCGATGGAGCATGCACCTGCAACAAAGAATACAGTATTACGCATGGTAAAAGAGGCATACAATAACGTTTCCATTGGAAAACAGATAAATGGGTGTGACGTCAATTAAATGTAAACAATTCATTGCTACGCCACGTTCTGTGTATTTTTATTTTAGTTCTCATCAACTGAAGTAAGACTTGTTAATTTAAATAAATCCAGCAATATTTATGTGTTTCAATTCTTGTAATTATTATAAATGGTAAGTCTTTTTCCGTGAATGCATTTTGATTAAAATGCTCTATACCCTCCCCCCTTGGCGACTTTTCAAAATGTCGCAAAGTTCAAATGACACCTAACTACGGATTTGGAAAAATTGATGCTAAATTGAAATATCGTTAGACAAATAACGAGTTTTTTAGGGAGATAAAATAACTGAAATATGTACATAAATATTGTTGCGTGGATGGGTTCGAAAGATTTGAAGCCAAAGCAGATCAAAACTTGCAGAAATTTATTCCGATATAACACTTCGCAGATTCTCTTACAACTCCAGAACTTCTCATTCTAGTAGACTCAATACAGCTCTTTTCACAATAATAGAGCACAAAACAGCAGTTAAAAACTTGACAACACAACTGCTAAAATCGCCGCAAAAGACAATGCAATACAGTTCACTTTCGGAACTCTCTGAATGCTCCCTGAGAGACAGCTAACTCAGTAACTCCAGTCAACTAACTCAACTCTACTCAATCAGTAACTCAACTCCCCCGCTCTCTTGTGGCCGGCCTTATATAGGAAAGGCGAATCTTCGCGAAACTTCCAGAGATAGAAATTTGGAGAACTTTCCAGATCGTAGTCGAAAAGCCTTATACATGTACATGGGGACCGAAAATGTCGCTAAATGGTCGCCAAGTTTAACGACATTTGACGATTTCTCGCCAAATTTGACGACACAAATTAGTCGCCAAAACCGTCGCCAACTTGGCTCTATCTCGCCAATTTGGCGAGATGCCATTAACCATAATGTTAAATGGCCTTCTCTTTGTAAAACTCGCTTCCCAGCATTATCACTGTAAAACTCGTTTTCAAGCATTAAGAGACACATTGCAGGAAAGCGAAGACAAGCGAACGCTTGCACTGCCTTATGCGAAATGTACATAAATTTTTCTATTTACATATTTAATACAACGACATATTTACAAGTAAACAGAAATTCGTAACAATATAAAAAATGCTAAAAAAAATACCTTTTGCAACATTTAACTATTTGTAAATTAACATTAAATATCAACATTTCAGAAGATGGAAACAGATTTCAGTTACCTTTAACTGCCTTTTTCTATTATGATCAGCGACCCAAAATAGGTTGCCAGAATCGGGGATTGGCCCCGGGTTACCATATTGGTGCAAAATCGCCGGGAAAAAAAAGAAAGGCATATAGCGCATTTTAACCTGCCTTTTTAGCATTAATTTTTTACGCTATCTTTTGTGTTTATGTATTTTAATTCATTGTGTTTCTTTTTTTCTTTTTTTTTTTGCATTTTTATACATTCTGTGTTTGCAGTAAAAATGAATCTTGCTCCAGCTGGATATTTAAAAACAATCAGCGTTAAAATTTACTATCTTAGTTAGTTTTTTGCATAGTTTAGATTTTGTTATATTTTAAAACAAAATTTGAAAATTTGATATCGGAGGAAAAAAATAGACTCGTGTTGTTACTGGACAATCGACTGAGAAGTGACAGAAAGTTGAGGTAACCCCATCAAACAACATTCTGAATTTTTTTATACAAGGTAGAAAAATTACAGTATATTACGAATATACTGGTTTGCTGGGGGGAAAATGGCCGAAAAATCGACTTGGACAAAATCCGGTAGCCAAATGTGACATGACTTGCCAAATAATGGACTTTTTTTTTTTTTTTTTTTTTTTTTTAATAACCCACCGCTTTTTATTTTTTAATGAGGGAGAGAACAGATGATTTCACTTTTTCGGCGCCAAAAACTTTAATATTTTTAAAAGTGAGCCATGTTGGCGTTTAATATTACGACATCAATGACATATTTATTGCCTACTCGGTTCACTTTAAAGAAAACGCAAGTATAGAAGTGAAATCGTTTGCACGCGTCCTCATTTAAAATTAAAGAGCAGCGGGTTAAAAAGTAAAAAAAAAAAAAAAAAAAAAAAAAAAAAAGGAAGCTTCTTTATCGGCAAGTTATGACATGTTTGGCAATCGGATTTCATTCATCTCATTCAAAGGCGATTTTTGGAGAGAGAGAAAAATTCGGCAAGTTTTGTCTCGGCAGACCAGTACACTAGCAATTCCTAACATTCAATACCCAGTTCAGAATGATGTTCGATGGGGGGGGGGGTGCTTGAAGAGGGATGGTTTACCGTATGTCTGAGTGCAGCACTCTTCCATGCACCTGGCCAGTGTCGGGGCAGCGTAGGTGCGGAGGAGGGCGACGTCCGCGTTGGCCATGAGGGATCTCGGCACGCTGAGAAGACTGGCCACGTGGGCCACTCCGGTCTCGCAGGAGGAGGCGGGCGACACCAGGAGGAACACGCCCAGCAGGAGTGTGTATCCAAGAGGAGGAGGCATCCTCCTTCTCCAGCTGGAACAAAGAGAAATGAATAATGAGAACCGCATTTGTTACGATTAGCTCAAAAGCGGTTTCTAATCTGCATGGCGGATGAAACCAACCGACTCGCTGATATACTGACCCCTATCTGTTGATCCGTAAACGTCGCTACATCTCATTCTAAGTAGTAAGTTATCCTTGGTTACCAACGTACACTAACTAGTTCGGAGGAGAATTCTTAACATAGATCTCTATTGTGGGAGCTAAGCCCTCTTTGGCTTTAAGTCCAATAGCAAAGCATACTATAAAGTCAAAAGTATTCTTTTAAATAAAGAAAAAATGTAAAAATTAAAATATATATATATATATATATATATATATATATATATTAGACTTTTAATTTACTTATAATAAAGGAAAGTAAAACTTCACATATTTCTTTAGTATTACGGTCGTTCTCAATTGTGCGTCACAAACACTTTTAATTAGTTTATTTTATCCAAATTTCTTCAGTGAAAAATATTAATCAAAACAAAAAAATCCTCGCTGTATTATGTCATTATTATTATTTTCTTTTTTAATTTATTACTTTCAATTACCCATATGTGTATACACAGGGTAATGGAAGTATAGTATTCGGTGAAAAAAAATTTATTTATTTTATTTTTTTATTTTTCCACGTTTTGGAACATCGTGATTCCAAAAAAGTGATCTAGAAAAAATGCCTGTCTGTGGTCAGCATAACTCCCGAACAAATTCATCTACGTGCTCAAATTTGATGTGCGGGTTGGTGATGGCACATGGACCTACCATTAAGGGTACCGTCAAAATCGCCTATACAAGAATTATCACAAAAAATATATCCAAACTGGTCATTTTTATGCCGAAAATATAATAAGGGTAAATTTAAATTCCCTGTCAGTATTATAGTATAATTGAAAGCTGTTCGATGTGCCACACCCCTAGTTACTTTATTATTTCAGCAATTAATCTATAATAATAAAACAAGCTGTGTGTCTGTCTATCTGTCTGTGGCTCTATAGAAACCTACTTAAAATTGGAGTAGAGCTCTGAAATATTCCACATAGGAAGTTTTGGCTTTCTAATTTTATGTATGTCAAACATAATGTTAACATTTTAATTAGTCCTTTTTTAATGAATTTTTTTAATTAATTCATTTTTTTACAAAGTGACTTCGAATAGAGATACAGCTCTGAAAATTTCAACATAAGTAGTTTTAGCCTTCTAATTGGATTTTTTAATAACATAATATTAAAATTTTCATTATTTATTTTTTAATTAATTTTCATAATTAATTTTTAAAAATTTACAAAACGACTTTTAATAGGGATACAGTTCTGAAATTTTCAACATTAGTAGTTTTGGCCTTCTAATTGGTCTTTTAAAAAACAGAATTTTAAATTTTTATTCAGTTTATTTTAAATTAATTAATAAATATTTTACAAAACGATTTCTAATAGGGCTACAGCTCTGAAATTTTCAACATAAGTAGTTTTAGCCTTCTAATTTGACTTTTGAAAAACAGAATTTTAAATTTTTATTTAGTTCATTTTTGATTAATTTTTTAATAAATAAATATTTTACAAAATGATTTCTAATAGGGCTACAGCTCTGAAATTTTCAACATAAGAAGTTTTGGCCTTCTAATAGGACTTTTGAAAAACAGAATTTTTAAATTTTACTTGTTTTTCAATTAATTAATTAATTAATTAATTAACAAATATTTTACAAAACTATTTCTAATTGCGATACATTTTTGAAATTTTCAACACAAATAGTTTTGACCTTCTGATTGGACTTTTGACAAAAAGAACGTAAAAAATTTTAATTTTTTTTTTTTTTTTTTTTATAAATTTTTAAATAATATTTCCACAAAAGGGACTTCTAATAGGTCTATAGACAAGGTTTCAACATAAGTAGTTTTGACCTTCTAATTTTGCTTTTTACAAACATCACGTGTTAAAATATTCTTAAAGGGGTGTTGTATTATAGTTATTAACGGGGAATTTTTTTATTGTTTCTCGACAAGGGAGGGGCTTCTAATATCAAGGCTTTACGTAGCAATTAGTTTTTAGTGTGTGAGGCGACCTTACGCTTACGCAGCAATGAACCTTTTATCGAGCGAAGCGAGCTCATGTTTGCATAACAATGAACCTTTCAACGAGTTAAGTAAGCCTGTCCTTATGTGTCAATGACTTTTTCAGCGAGCGAAGCGAGCTCGATTTTGCGTTGCGATGAACCTTCCTGCGAGCTAAGCGCCAAAAATTGGGGTCTATATACCAATGACAGATTTCCGCAACGCGGGACCTCACCGCTAGCTAAAATAATGCACATGGTAAAATTTCGTGGCGAAGCAGGGGTATTTAGCTAGTTTTTAATAAAACGATGAAATGAATATTATTTCAACACAACATTAATAAATTTAGCATTTGGAAAATTACTACATACAAAACCTAAATCAATAGATCAATTTAAAGACCTCTCCGATTCGGACGAATAGTTTATTAACAATTGTACAATCCGTTATTTATTTGAAAATCGAAGTTAAATATTATAACCCCCCAAAAAAACAAAGTTTTTAATATAAATCTTTTATATGCATGGCTAATTTTTACATTCATTAACACAGCATCGTTTCTGTTGCCAGCGTGTGCTTGTAATTTGCATCGAATTTTAAATATTAAAAACAACTCTATCGGCAAGATATGCGGTAAATTACCTTTCAAAATTTATTCGTTAAAAATTCATGGGAATTTATGCACTCACATCCAAATATCTTTTAGTTATTTTGATCAAAATATATTATTTATTTATTTTACTAAAACAATTTTGGCAACAGGAAAGAGTTTTTTTCAATGATCGGTTAAATACTATTTCAGGGCGATTGGCTGACGGCAAGTTGGTTTATAAGTATTCAGTAAAAGAGACCTTTTAGTGACAGAGTGACAGCCGCCAAAATTTGATAGAATGCCTTGCCATCGACATCGAATCTATCCGTTAAGTTTCGGCCCGATTGGATGATGGTAAAGGGGTTAATTAGGCCTCCGCAGATTTTTCCGCCATCGACAAACATACGCACGCAACCAACCATCCATCCATCCACCCACACACAAAATCAAAGTTAATAAAAAGGATTTTAAAAAATCTGAAAGAGTCCCCTCAAAAATGAAAAGTTCTGATAATATCCAATAGATGGCAGCACATTAAAAAAAAATCTCAATTTGAGCACGTCGATGAAACGTATGGAATCTTCCATCTCTCCACAATAGAATACAATCTATAACTTGGATGAACTTCCATGAAAGCAATTCGAAAAAGTAATTTTAAATGCGAAATCTTCATTCACACCAATTCGACCTCTTAAAGTGGCGATTCCCTGCGGTGACCATCCATCATTCTTAAAAAGGGCCGCTATATATGTTAGGGCGTGTGTTCTTCCGAGAAAAGGGACGATTAGGAGTAATTACTCAAGTGTGATGAAAAGAGCGATTACGGCGCGATTAACGGAATCAAAATGGTGTTTTTAATAATCAGAAGAAGAGATAAATAATAAATTTCGACCTTGACTTTTCAAAAGTGTGCCACTAATATACTGAGTGACAATTCTAAGTTTAAGTACCTCATTTGAACATCATTCTGATTTTTTTTATTTTTTTTTTTTTTAAAGAATGGAGAGAAATGTTAGTAGATTATGAATCCACTGGTCCGCCGGAGCAAATATGGCCTTAACTATTCAAAAATCGACTTTGAAGGAGATGAACTGAACCACTCTTTAATTTTCAATTAAGAAGATTGCAGACGATTTGTCTTTCCTGCCCCCCAAGATCTTTAATCTTTCAAAAGTCAGCCAAGTTCGCGATAAATTTTACGTCATCATCAGTGGCATAATATATTTATCGCCAACTTGGCTCACTTTTAATAGCTGGAAATTTTTTTCGCCTGAGATTAAATATAGTCTGCACTCTTATTCATTGAAAATTAAAGAGCACTGAATTACCGCACAAAAAAAGAATGCTCATTATCTGGCAACTTGTGACACATTTGGCATCCTGATTCAGTTCAATTCCTTCAAAGTCGATTTTTTAATAGTCAGGCCATTTTTGTAACGGCAGACCAGTGGCATTCAAGATCTATCAACATTTCTATAGATTAAAATTCAGATTGGTGTTGAATGGGATGTCGAATTATAAGCAAGTAGGTATACAATATCGTTAAGCGTAAACCTACACATAAGTTATACAAACCCAGAAAAATTTTTACATGTCAAGGGAAAACGCTTTTCGGGAGGTCGTTCAAGGGGGAACTTCTCATATGCTCTCGTAGTGCACATTTTAAACGTAGTGACTACCGGACATAAGTTATCCAAGAGAACACGGCAACAAAAAGCTTGATTTTTCAAAAAATTATTTCTAAGCATGGACAAGAAATGTGTTGTATTACTATCGCAATACCGAGTTTCGTGAAAAGGACTTTTTTAAACTCTTCTTTCATAACAAAACAAATCCTAATTAGGAGAAATTCCTCTTTAAAAGTCCTCCAGGAATACAGTTCTTCTCTTTATTTGGGAATACTAACTGAAGTCTAGATTCGGTGTGTTGGTGCACGATCACCTTTGCTTTTCTCTCACACCAAAAAAATTAATAATTTTTTTTATGTGACGGAATAAAAGGTAGAACTATTAATTGATAGAAATTTGCGTTATAAAATTAAAGCAAATTAATTAAATTATTTTAGTAAAATTTTAATTTATTAAATAAATTATTACAGTTCGATTTATAAAAATTAGGGCTTTATTTTTGTCGAAAAATGATTTTTTTTTTTTAAGAACTTAAGCGTTAAGTGTGGGTTGGTTGTTGTTTTCAGATTATCTGGCGCCGTCAGCAACACGAGGGCTATAATGCGCCGAAACATTCGTCATTAGACAAGCCAACATACATTTACAAACACCCATGCCATACACGGGACTCGGAACCCGCAACCTCGCGGTCTAGAAGCCAGCACGCTAACCACTATACCGTTTGGTCGGCACGTTAAGTGTGGGAGTAAGACAACTGGTATGCTATCTGCCTCGGACGTATTCCTGGATTGGATATTTTGTTTGAATCAAGGGGAACAAAAAATATGTCTGCCTTTCGGAAGAGAAAAGAGCAGTTATCACTAAATAAAATTAACGCATGATTTACCAATAAAAACAAGGATTGTCCACTAAATAGTAAACGCACCAATTCAATAAGCAAGTAAAGGGGACCACAGTACAAGTCTGCGAAGATTGGAAACAATTTGTAACGCAACGATTAAGTCACGAAATGATAATTGGAAATTGAGCTAGTATTGTAAAATGACTTCTTCATTTTCAAAACAAATGCCAACAAGGAGTAATTTCTCTTAATAAAGAGTCCTCTAAAAAAGGCGCTCCATTATGAATTTCGGAAAACTCACAATCAACCAATAAAAACAAAGATTTAAATATAAACCTTTTAAATGCATTGTCATCTTTCATGCGAAATTGCAACTCATTTAAGCGATTGTTGTGAGCTCAGATCGACTTTTCATAGTGTTTGATCACTACAAAAAAACACACCGATTCCGTACCATGGACTAACTATACTTTGCCTCCAAAACTTTATAGAAAGCGTTGTCATCGATAACGAATCTATCTGCCAAGTTTCATCTCGATTGGATGAGCGTAAGTGGAAAGTCCCTCACACTTTTCGACTCTGACACATAACTCTTTCTTTAAAAAAAAAAAAAAAAAAAAAAAAAAAAAAACATTCTTTTAAGTTTATAGGCTAAAAAGTGCAAACATTATAATTCAATCTTGAAAAATACTGTACAGAAACAGTTATAATACTATAAAAGCAAAACGCAACACTCAACTCATAAAAGTTCCAAGTCTTTAAAACAGTCGAGTTGACACTCATGGGAAAAAAATTAAAACTTTTTGTTAAAAAGTTTTTTTTTAGAAAAAATGTTCCTTACATAAATCCTATTTTAACATAACCGAGATTGGGAAACATTTACACCTTGATTAGTGCTCCGAAGCTGCAATAGAACTGTTATTAGAGACAGACCCTAAAACTTGATAGAAAGCAATGTTATCAACAACGAGTCTTTCTGCCAAGTTTCAGCTAGATAGGGTGACGGCAAAAGAGTTAATTATCCCTCCGAAGTTTAGCAGCCACAAGCAAATACACATACATACACTCAAATAAATTCAGTGTAATATAAAGGATTTCAAAATAGAAACCTTTACATTAAAAAAAAAATCCGCCAGAAAGCTTTATTTCCGCCTAAAGAACTTTTATCCCATTCAAATAGGTCGGCTTGATAATGCAAAAAAATCGAGGGAATTTCATATTTCAAAGAGTTAGAAAAAGAAAATTGTTACCGAAATCTGTTTTTCACAAAGATATTGAACCGAATATTTCCGGACCCCATCGAACATCATTTTGAATTTTTTATAGAAATTAGAGAAAAGTGAGTAGATTACGAATCCACTGGTCTGCCGTGGCAAAAATGGCAGAAACTGGTCAAAAATCAACTTTTAATAAGTTGAACTAAATCCAATTGACAAATGCGCCATAACTTGCCAGATAATGGGCATTTTTTTTATTTGGTAACCCTCACCCTTTAATTTTCAATTAAGATGGTTGCAGACGATTCAGATATCTGGCGACGTTCTACTTGCATCTATTAAAAGAGAGCTAAGTTGGCAATAAACATTACGTCACTGATGACGCCACTAATGTCGCCAATTTGGCTTACTTTTAAAAGATGCAAGTTTTCCGAGCCAGAGATCAGAAATCGTTTGCGCTTTTTCTTATTGAAATTCAAAATGCAGTGGGTTGCCAGACGAAAAAGTTTGTTCTCTTTTTGGCAAGTTATGACATATTTGGCAATCGGATTTTAATTCAACTCATTCCAAGTCGATTATTGATCAGTTTCGGCCATTTTTGCCACGGCAGACCAGTGGATTCCTAATCTACTCACTTTTCTCCAATTTCCATAAAAAATTCAGAATGATGTTCGATGAGGTCCAAAAATTGCAGTCGCCACTCGGACTATAAATTGTCAATGCATGTCACTTATTTCAAAATCAATTTACAAACATCAAGTTCATCTTTTTAATTATCTCACACCTAAAGATTATTCCAAACGCACATTAGAAAAAAAAAGAACCATTAAATTGAAGAAAGTTGTAATAACTTTACTTACTTCTTCTTTAAAACACAAAAAAAAAAATTTACGATGACGCTCATTAATTCCTAATTACATTTTAAATTACAACTGAAAAAATTTTTAATTTTTTTTATTTCAAATCGTTATATATATTCAATTTTTTTTCCCCCTTGTCTTTGCGAGAAACCTTATTTTAAACTCCCATTTTCATAAACTGGAGATTATTTTTCTCCTAAACGAAGGGAAACACGATTAATGGGAAAATTACGAAAAGTACACAAAAAACTTTTTTTTTTCAGAAAGTAGCTTTTTTTTTAAATAAGAGTTTTTTTCCTAGAGCAAAACATTTTTGAGAGCAAGAATTTCACTCAGATTTCTTGTTATCGCAACGGAGGAAAATTGAAACATTTTATCTAACTAAATGTAGACTTACGTTGGGGGGGGGGGGGGGAATAAGCAATATACGCGTTAAAAAGTAATTTAGAAAACGACGCATTACGCAAATGCTTTAAAAATAGATCAAGACAATATTACTTGGCACTTAGCAATGGTAGCATTGGGTAGTTAAGTGTATTTGCTTTCTAGTACACATGTTAAAAAAAAGAAATGAAAATATTGCATTCTGTTAATTTTTTTTTTTTTTTTTGGGGGGGGGGGGAATTGCTACCCGTTTTGTGCTGAGTTAATAGACTGAGAGGCGACTGCAATTTTTGGACCCCATCGAATATCATTCTGAATTTTTTATAGAAATTAGAGAAAAGTGAGTAGATTACGAATCCACTGGTCTGCCGTGGCAAAAATAGCCGCAAACTGGTCAAAAATTGACTTGTAATATGTTTAACTAAATCCAATTGCCAAATGCGCCATAACTTGCCAAATAATGAGCATTTTTTTTATAATTGGTAACCCTCACTCTTTAATTTTCAATTAAGAAGGTTGCAGACGATTCAGATATCTGGCGACGGTCTACTTGCAACTATTAAAAGGGAGCCAAGTTGGCAAAAAATATTACGTCACTTATGATGTAACTGATGTCCCCAATTTGGCTTACTCTTAAAAGATATAAGTTTTCCCGAGCCAAAGATCAGAAATCGTTTGCGCTTTTTCTCATTGAAAATCAAAATGTAGTGGGTTGCCAGACGAATAAGTTTGTTCTATTTATGGCAAGTTACGACATATTTGGCAATCAGATTTTAGTTCAACTCATTCCAAGTCGATTACTGATCAGTTTTGGCCATTTTTGCCACGGCAGACCAGTGGATTCATAATCTACTAACTTTTCTCCAATTTCTATAAAAAATTCAGAATGATGTTTGATGGAGTCCAAAAATTGCAGTCGCCTCTCGGACTATAAAAAAAGTTATCTGAAAAATGTGTGTTTGTCCGTGTTCACACATAACTCCCGAACAAACTGACCTATAGCGAAGTTCAACTTTAGCATATGGGGTTAGTGTTGGCCATGGGACTTGTCATTAAGGTTTTCGTCTGAATTACGCATCAAGCTCATGATAGCTGCCATTGAAAAATGTATGTTTTTCAGCAATTGCTAAAAACCGTCTCCAACAATTTCGATCAAAATAGCCGCCTTTTAATATACTCTAAACATCCACACCCAAAACAGATAGTGTCGCAATTTAATGATGCTGCCACGAACCATAAGCACCATTCAATCGCGAAACTAAGCACCAAATGCTAGTTGCAGTTAAATGGGAACCAATTTTTGGTGCAAGGTGGATCCAAATTTTTAACAGTGTACACCAAGTATTTAGTAAAAATCCAAATTTTCTTTTAATAATATGCAAATGAAAATTATTTCTGATATGAAATGATAAAAAAAAAAAAATCTGTTTTTAATGAAGAACCTATTGAAAAACTACATTGCGCATAAATACAACAGGAACATTTTGATCGTTATTTGGATCTTCACTGACAGCAGAAGATTTGAGAGTTACTATCAATAAAATCGATTATCTTTCCTTTAATAATTAACAACGCGTTGATTCTGTAGTCAGCATGTGCTTCGTATTTGCATCTCATTTTAATTAATGAAAACATCCTTAACAAGCAAAATGTTAGACAAACTACGTTTCAAAATGTCTTCAATGTGTCAAATGTTTTAACGATGACCGGTCAAAATTATTTCGTTCCCAGCGTTAGCGAGCAACGCAACGTGGAATTGACTGGGTCATATTTCATACTGAATTTATGCATTTACATCCAGTTATCTTTTTATTTATTTTAATTAAGGTATACATATACATTAGGAATTGCGAAATTTGACTCAAGTCAGCGTTTTTGTTTTTTGGTTTTAAAATATTCCCAAATTCATTGCCATTAAAATACCATTTTCTTTCTGAGACTCAAATTACTTTTTTAAATTAACGTGGGTTTTGTGAACCCGTTTTGTATCACGTTCATTAGTGTATTAAACTTTAAACGCATTTTCTGAAGAATGACATTTTGGTGTTATACGACTTTACGCCAACGGTCATAACTTCATAATAAATGGTCTGATTTACAAAATTCTAATTTTGTTTTGTCGACAATAGTTGTGAATGTGTTTTCTATGGAGCATCTAATATATATTGTTATGAACAAATTTTTTATGCATATTTTAATATTAATTTTTTGTTAAAAACTACGAATTTTTTTAAACTTTTTATTTAAAAACTTATACTTAAATAAATATTGAAGCCAAATTCAAAATTATCCATAGAAACATGCGCCAATATAATATCTCTTATTTGCGATAAAAATAATACCTCTAAGTTAATTACAAGTTTATTTATGTACGTTCTAATAATGTCCTAATTAGCCACTGTAATTGCAAATTAGCTGATTAAAAAAATTGACGGGAAAAAAAGTTTATAAATAAAAATGCGTCATTTTTAATTCTGATATACTGCCAAAAAAGTCTGAAATTATAACCTAAAAATTTTTTTTAAAAAAATCATCTCAATTGTATATGTATACCTTAAAACAATTTCGGTAACAGGAAAGAGATTCAACAACGATCAAATTTAACTTACAGCGTTACAGAATCAGTCAGGAAGTGAGTAAGTCATCAGGATAATTCTTGCAGTAATGTCACGAAATGACCTTCCAGTCAACCCACTTTCCTCCCGAACATTATCTAAGTAAGACTCTCTCTAAAAATCTCCTCTCGCCCCCCCCCAACAGAGCCATAACAAAGCACCGAGGGGCAAATGGAGTCTCCCTTTGATGTGCGAAGAAGTTTGTACAAGCACTTCTCTTTCTTCTGTCCCAATACTTCTTTTCCTACGATTCAGCGATATTTTGCGAAAAAAAAAGGAAACGCCTTTTGCCGGAGGGGACATCCTCCGTCGTAGAGATACCCGCCTAATGGAGCATTCTTTTTCCGAACGAACTTTTCGATGTGGCACGTGCTCGTGTATTCTAAAGGGGGGACGCAGTATTTTTTTTTTTTTTTTTTTTGTAATGTTGTTGTGGTTAGGAAGAACTTCGGGCGACAATTAGTATTCTTCTGAATGTGTGTTTATAGACGTGATTCAAGAGACGTGGTTTAGAATTTTAAAAAGTTTACAAATATCAGGATCGAAAAGCAGTTTTTTTGGTACTTGGAGAGTTTGATTGTAGTAATTTTAAAGTAGTTTAAAATTTGAAAACGACTTTCGTGCTTCTAATTTTTTTCTTTCTTTCTTTAATTTCAGAGCCGGACCAAACGGTATAGTGGTTAGCGTGCTAGCTTCTAGAACGTGAGGTTGCGAGTTCCGAGACCGGTGTTGGCATGGGTGTTTGTAAATGTATGTTGGCTTGTCTAATGACGAATGTTTCGGCGCATTATAGCCCTCGTGTTGCTGCCGGTGCCAGATAATCTGAAAACAACCAACCCACTTCCCACATAGTCACAACTCTAAAAATCGGCACAAATATCAACAATGGTAAAAATAGAAAAAGTAAGCTAATCTGATCTCGATTAACCCACTTTAAGGGGTCGAAAAGGGGTTAAACGTTCCAAACGAGGGACATTCGAATATCCCACTTCCCATTTGGTCACAACTCTAACAATTGGTACAAATATTACCAATAGTAAGCATAGAAAAGGTAAGCTATTTCGATATTGGTTAACATATTTTAAGAGGTGGAAAAGGGGTTAAACGTTCCAAACGAGGGACATTCGAATGTACCACTTCCCATTTGGTCACAATTCTAAAAATTGGTACAAATATTAACAATAATAAGCATAGGAAATGTCAGCTATTCCGATCTCAATTAACCCACTTTAAAGGCTCGAAAAGGGGTTAAACGTTCCAAACGAGGCATATTCGAATGTACCACTTCCCATATTGTCACAACTCTGAAAACTTGTGCGAATATCAATAAAGACAAATGTAGAAAAAGTAAGCTATTCCGATCTTGATTAACCCACTTTAAGGGGTGGAAAAGGGGTTAAACATTCCAAACGAGGAATATTCGAATGTCCCACTTCCGACATGGTCACAATTTTGAAAATTGGTACAAATACTAACAATGGTAAACATAGAAAAAGTATACTATTTCGATATTGGTTAACCTATTTTAAGAGGTGGAAAAGGGGTTACAAGTTCCAAACGAGGGATATTCGAATGTACCACTTCCCATATGGTCACATCCCTAAAAATTGGTACAAATATCAACAAAGACAAACATAGAAAAATTAAGCTATTCCGAACTAGATCATTATCACAGCGCAGATTCTGTTGCCAGCGTGTGCTTGGTGTCGGCATCTTATTTTAAATAATAAAAACATCTCTATCAACAAAATAAACGACAAAATTTAGTTATCAAAAATGAATGGGAATTTATACACTACTTATTTACTCAAATACCTTTTATTTATTCATATTAAAACAATTGTATTATTTGTTTATTAAAACAGTTTTGACAACATGAGAAAGTTTCTTCGACGCTCTATTAAATGCTATTTTAACGCGACTGGATGACGGCAAGTTGGTTTATTAGTATTCCGTAAAAGCGATTTTTTTTAATGACAGTAACAGCCGCCAAAATTTGAAAGAATGCATTGTCATTGACATCGGATCTATCCGTTAAGTTTCAGCCCGATTGGATGACGGCAAGGGGGTTAATTAAGCCTCCCCAGATTTGCCCGCCATCGAAAAACATACACACCCAACCATCCATCCACATATAAAATCGAAGTTAATAAAAAGGATTTTAAATAATCTGAAATAGTCCCCTCAAAAATGAAAAGTTCTGATAATATCCAATAGATGGCAGCACATTAAAAAAAATATCTCAATTTGAGCACGTAGATGAAACCTAGGGAATCTTCCATCTCCCCGGAATAGAATACAATCTATAACTTCGTTGAACTTCCATAAAAGCAATTCGAAAAAGTAATTTTAAATGCGAAAGCTTCATTCACACCAATTCGACCTCTTAAAGTGGCGATTCCCTGCGGTGACCATCCATCATTTTTAAAAAGGGCCGCTATATATGTTAGGGCGTGTGTACTTCCGAGAAAAGGGACGATTAGGTGTAATTACTCAAGTGTGATGAAAAGAGCGATTACGGCGTGATTAACGGAATCAAAACGGTGTTTTTAATTATCCGAAGAAGAGATAAATAATAAATTTCGAAACATGAAGACAAAATCGAAGTTAATATATCAAGGATTTAAAAACGGAGGGGTTGACATTTCAAAATTAGAACATCCGAGCATCCCAATTTCTACAAAAATTAGGATACTTAAAATCGGAACAATGTCGCATGCATTTGAATCTATTTCCAACACATAAAAAGTAAATTTTCATTCCTATTTTAAGAAGTGTATCTTTGGATCAATAATTCCATCAATCCGACGGATAAAAATATGCTTCCCGAAAAGAGTGCAGCAGACCTCAACTGATCTTTTAAATGAAGTTAAATGAAGCATGACCCATATCAAATTAAGTGCCGATTTTTACAACTTTATCAAGGTTTATAGTTAAGGTCATCGATCAAAAAAAAAAAAAAAAAATTAAAAACGTTATGCCACACACAAGCGTTTTATCCAATATAACGTCGGCTACATAAAATGGTTAAATAGAACATGTATGCTAAAGAAGTAACCTGCGAATTATTAAAAAATAGTTTTGGTGGTGATATAAAAAGTTTAAATTATCCCCGTATTATTAAATTTCTAACGACTACCATAAACAAATCTTTCGGTATATGGAAGCCAAAAAATAAGGAAGAACGGGAAAACATGCCTGAAAATTTCCCTAATATTCTTAAATTTAAAAAAAAAAAATCCCTAACGTTTCCCAGGTATTTTCTAGAATCTGAAAGCTCCCTGACACTTCCCTGGGCTTAATCCTAGTATACGTTACATTCTGGATTTGGCGTCATTGGCGATCTTCTCTTTTCATGTTATGTTTATTCATTTATGAATTATATGCTTTTTTTTTTCATGATATGTTTATTCATTTATGAATTATACGCTTTTTTTCCCCTTCATGATATGTTAATGCATTTGCCATTTTCAGGTTATGATTTTCTATGTTTTCGCCTACCTCAATTCTTGACGACAATCGTAAAAACATTATTTCGGCGTTGGCGATATTTTTCGAAATCGCGCCATGCGTGCAACGTATACTAGGATTTTACCTTTCCCTGATTTCAGTAGTCAGTCTCGTATGAAAACCATACCCATTCAGAATCTACAGAATTTACTATCAACGCTTTATTTACAATGCCAACTTTTCTACAGATTTTCTGTAGTTTCCCATTTACTTTCCAGCAGTTTTTACTGATTTTCTGAAACCATTACGGATTTTTACTGTTTTAAAGACGTCTTTGAAACCTACCAAAAAGACCTATTTGACAGAGAGAGGGGGGGGGGGATTGCAAGTTTACGAGCCCATCTGATTGCTGTGGGGTCAGCGCTCTGGCCTCGCATGCCAAAGATGCTGGGTTCGGATCCCTGGTCAGGCATGGATGTTCGGAATCCACGTTAAGCTGTAGGTCCCGGCCTGATTAGCCGTCATTGTGCATAACAATAGGTCGTTGAGCGTACAAACCAAGCAAGTTTACATACCTAACAGGTGCGTACTGGCCATAGGGTCGTCTGGTGCAATCATTGGGCCCAGTCAGTAGTATCAGTAAAAAATAGGCCAGTCCGGTACGATTTTTTTTTTTTTCACCATATGTAGTTGCTTTCCATAACTTTTTGGGAAAAAAGCCCAATGCATTCAATTTTATAATTAGAAAATAGATGCACTAAGATTTATATACTGTAGTATTACGAGTTTTTATTTGTTTTATAACTTTTAAGATAAAATACATATTATCATTTCGGATGTTATTTTCTAATAGGCTGGACATCACTTTGCAATTTAGATTTCTTTTCTATAGTTTTTGCAACAAACAATAAATGGTTTATCGAAACCATAGACTTATTGTTATCAATATAGACTGCGCGTTCCCACTTCAATTATACAACGAGAATGAAACCAAAATGAATCACATGAGTAGGGACTTTTTGGGAGCAGGGTTGCAGATTTGGCGGGTTTCTCCTCACTCAGGCGATAAAGGATAATAAGATTATTAGATAAAGGATCAATTTTACGACGTAGCCAAATTAAAAACCACGTGACTGATAAGACGAATTTTGGTGATTCATTTTGGTTTCATTCTCGTTGTATGATTGAAGTGGGAACGCGCAGTCTATCGATAATAATAAGTCTATGATCGAAACCAATTTCACTCAAAGAAGTTATAAATAGTAGAGAGACAGTGTAAATGTCAAGCAGGAAAAAAAAAAATGGCGAAAACTCTTCAAAAATTGACTTTGGATGAGTTGAACTTAAAATCTAACTGCCAAATGTGTCATAACATGCCAAATAATGAGCATTCTTTTCTGTGTGGTAACTCAGTGCTCTTTAATTATTAATGAAGAAGAGAGCAGACGACTTTCGAAAAATACTTCATTTTTTTTTTATTAAAGTGAGCCAGGTTGGTTGGTTGTTTTCAGATTATCTGGCGCCGTCAGCAACACGAGAGGGCTATAATGCGCCGAAACATTTCGTCATTAGACAAGCCAACATACATTTACAAACACCCATGCCTTTACACGGGACTCAAAAAAACCCGCAACCTCGCGGTCTAGAAGCTAGCACGCAAAACCACTTATATACCGTTTGGTCAGCAAGCCAGGTTGGAGATAAATATATCGTCACTGGATGACGTAAAATTTATTGCCAACTTGGCTGACTTTTAAAACAGGAAAGATTTTGGTGCCAGGAAAGACAAAATCGTCTCCAACCTTCTTCATTAAAATTAAAGAGTGGGGGGGGGGGGGTTACCATACAAAGGATGTTCATGCTTTGGCAGGTTACGATAGATTTGGCAATCGGATTTAGTGGATCTAATTCAAGGTCGGTTTTGTAATAGTTTCGGCCACTTTTGTCCCGGCAAACCAGCGGATTCATGGCCTACTAACATTTCTTTACATCACGCTATAAAATATCAGAATGATATTCGATGGGATATACCAAAGCTTGCAGTCACCTCTTAGTCTAAAACTCATGGTTTTAGAGTGTAATGCCTTATATAAAAACAGATTTCTAACAACCTTTACTTCATCCAACATAATAAAAAAAAAATCCCTTCCTGCAGTTTTCTCCTCTACAATTAATGAGCAGGAGTTTTCAAAAAGGACAGGTTATACCCTTCAAATATCAATCTTCGTGAGAGCTTAAAAAAAGGGGTAAATTACGGTTGCCCCATGGGTACAAAGCCACAACAAAAGGTCATGAATAAATTAGGCCCCCCATGGGATAGGGTAATGGCTATTTGATGATAGGACCTCGAAAATAAAAAAAAAAACGCAATTAGGTTTGGAGTGGAGGTTGCTTTTGATAAAATACTGCCAAGAAAAGCTGAAACGTAAGGATTTTTTATTTATTTATTTTTTAGAGTAACACCGTTTGTTAACTCTTATAAACCTAAGGTTATTTTAAAGCAGCATTGTGACTATTGATGAACGATTTCATTAGAAACCAACTCACTTTTCACACTGATTTCTAACTGTAACTTCTTGATAGTTCGCAAGCGATTTGTTTTTTTACGCTGCATGTAGATGAAGTCAATCGAATTGCCGCGATATTGTTTCTCATTTAATGCTATGTAATAAAGTATCTTTGGTTACTAACTGGCGCTAACTAGATTGCTAAGCCTTCTTCGGCTTCACTACTTGGAGTTAGAGAACAGTGTTTCTAGCCTTTCTAATAACCATGCTATGCTTGAATGAGAACGTCAGATACAAAGACTATCTATCCGAGGTAAATATCTATAGCTAAAACTCTTTTTAATTATACTCTTTTTAATTATATATTTAAATTGTAGGTATTGACGAATTTCATTGCTGAAACATTATATTCTCATAGAAAATATTGTCATCAGAATTCAATAAAAATTAAAAACTTTGATCCAAATAGGTATAGATGGTTTTGGTGGCAAAACTATTCATCACATTCGCGACTTGGTAACAAATTTATTAATCGAGTTCAATATGGAGTTATCTTAGTGTTTGAACGGAGAAAAACTTCGATTCCGTGTCATTCAGGCGTCTTCTCACTTTAGGCACCTCGAAAATAGGCTATTTTCGCGATTTTTTTTGAGGATTTTTGCAAACAATTATGGGATAAAATGGATCCTATATAATAAACACATCTCTCAAGTACAAGAAAAAATTTATTTTTTATTTTTTTGAACAATTATTTTAATAAAACAGTAGCATCGAAAAACCCGTGTAGAAATATAATGTTCGTGGCTTGTTGATGAAATTTCGGAAACTATCCGGCCGATTGTCATGAAATTTGAATGACATATTCTTCATAGTTATGGCTATAGCGCATATCATCAGATTTTTGAAATTTTGATTTGAAGTATTTTTTTTTTTACAAAAAATTGAAAAAAAACGCGTTTTTTTTTTTACTTTTTCGAAAAACGTGCGCCATTTTGTTATTTTCGCGAATATCAAAAATCTGATGATATGCGCTATAGCCATAACTATGAAGAATATGTCATTCAAATTTCATGACAATCGGCCGGATAGTTTCCGAAATTTCATCAACAAGCCACGAACATTACATTTCTACACGGGTTTTTCGATGCTACTGTTTTATTATAATAATTGTTCAAAAAAATAAAAAATAAAAAATTTCTTGTACTTGAAAGATGTGTTTATTATATAGGATCCATTTTATCCCATAATTGTTTGCAAAAATTCTCGAAAAAAAATCGCGAAAATAGCCTATTTTCGAGGTGCCTAAAGTGAGAAGACGCCTTAATCGAGTTCAATATGGGGTTATCTTAGTGTTTGAAAGGAGAAAAACTTCGATTCCGTGTCATTGAGTAACCTTTCCCCCCCCCCCCCCCAAACAATTTGATAGAATGCATTGTCATCGACAACAAGTCCATCTGCCAAGTTACAGCTCAAATGAATGACGGTAAGTTAGGTTAATTAGTTTATAAAACTTTACTTGTCACAAACACAATCCAAGTTAATATAAAGTGTTTAAAACCATCAAAAGAGCAGATTTAGTTATCATATGTTGTCAACTTCAACAGATGAAAGTGTTTGTCATTAAATATCGCCAATATTGGCATGGTATCCGGAAACGGCGTAAGGTTGGTTGGTTGGTTTATACGCTCAACGACCAATTTTTAAGCACTAATCAGGTAGGTACCTACAGTTTAAAGTGAATTCCGAACCGCAACAAAGTCCATGCCCAGCCCAGGATTCGAACCCGGCATCTTTGTCATGCAAGGTCAGAATGCTTAACCCTACAGCCATCAGATGGACCAAACGGCCTACGGTGATAGAAACGTGCGTAAAAGCGGTATTTTAGTGACAGCTCGTAAAACTTGATATATTGCATTATCTTTGAGAACGAGTCTATCTGCTAAGTTTCATATCGATTGGATGAAATCAAGTGGGTTAATTAGCCTTACTAAGATTTTTTTTCCCTCTCTTGATCAAATACACACAAAATCGAAGTTGATGTACAGGATTTAAAAAAAAAATATGCATTTTACTTTTTAAAATCTAAAGTAAAGCAGTTTGGATTAGTAAGAAACAGACATTAAAAAAAAAAAAAAAGAATCCGAAAAATGTCAAGGTTTGAAAAGCAATCAAAATGTCACGCATTGTCACTTAATAAATTCCGACAGAAATAAAAATTCAATGACATGACAAAAAGAGAACTCGAGCAGATCGCTGAAATTAATTATAGAGTCCTCAATTACAGTCTCGGACACGATATGTGCAAAGATAAACCGCCAGGGGGCAGGGCATAAAAAAAGAGGAATTTCTAAATCGCGCCTGATTTCAGGCGCGCGTGCATTTTGAGCATTTAGAAGGAAAAGTAACAAAAAAAAAAGTAAAAAAAAAAAAAAAGGAGCGCGGGAAATTAAAAATTCATCAGGAGATGAAAGTATCTGCTCTAAAACCTCGCGTGAGTTGGGATTTTTTTTTTTTGTGACATTTTTGTTCTTTGTCGCGTGTCACTAGTGCTCTAGTGACATATTTCTTCAGGATGTCATCGGTTCTCGGAATGTGTAAGAGAGAGCGCGGGAAAGTTATTTTGTGGAGTTTTGTAATATTTTTATAAGTGTTCGATGAATCGTTTCCCAAATTGATTTGTAGCAAGGTGCCTTGTAGGATGCTAACAAGAAAAGAAGATTTAGATGCTGGACTAGACAAAAGATTTTGAAGGTGTTCTTAAAGGAAATGCTACAACTTATTGTTCTTGGCCGCGAAAGGATATTCGTTGGATTTAAGTTAATTTAAATCCTGTATTGACTTCAATTGTGTTTGTGTGTTTCATAGCACTGATTAACCTTTAACTGCTGTGGTTGGATGGTTTGAGGTTTTTGGCGCAAGAGCTACACATGGTCCAAACTGCACCAAACAAATTGATGAACACCAGTTTAAAGTTTAAGAAACATAGTATCAGAAAAATTAATATAAAAGTCAAAGATGCTATATTTTAGGGGGTGGAAGCATTCCACAAAAAATGTCTCGCGGTCTGTCAGACCGCTTAAAGCAGTTAAAGGTTAACCTGCTTGTCGTCATCCAATCAAGTTAAAACTTGACAGGTAGGCTCGTTGTCAACGACAAGGCAAGTTTTGAGGGCTGTCATTTGAATTGCAGCTTTTACGGAGGTTTCAAATGTCGCTTTGGAGAACCCATTAAACTCACTTGCGATCATCCAATCGAGATGAATTTTTGCAGATAGACTCATCGTTGATGACCCATTCTATTGGAGCGAAAGCAGGTAATTAATGGCACGGAGTCCATGTTTAATATTCAAAGTGATCAAGCACAGTGAAAACGCGATCCGAACTCATAATCGTGTGAACAAGTTGCAATTTTGCGAGTAAAATTTAGGGATGCATTTTAAGCCTTTATTTTAAAGTTTTAAAAAATTTCTTTAGAACTGTTTCGCGTACATTTTTACTGGTCGCTTATTCCCAGTTTTGTATATTTTCGAAGGTCTTGCTAAACTCGATTTTTTTTTTTTTTTTGCTGCGAGATAAAGCTTTCAAATTACAATACTTATATTTTAACCCTTGTTTGGAAGGCTATAGCAAATATATTGTTACGAATTTTGGTATATTTGTAAATATTTCGTAGTGCTAATTTTGTAAATATGAAAAATTATGTACATTTTGCATAAGGCAGTGCAATAGTTCGTCTAAGTTTGTTTCCCTGCAGTGAGCCTCTTGATGCTTGATAACGAGTTTTACAGAGGTAACGCTAGGAAGCGAGTTTTACATGGAACAGGGCATTTAACATTATGGTAATGGAAATCTCGCAAAATTGGCGAGATAGAGCCAAGTTGGCGATGGTTTTGGCGACTAATTTTTATCGCCAAATTCGGCTAGAAATCGCCAAATGTCGCCGAACTTGGCGATCATTTGGCGACATTTTCGGTACATGTATCCCATGTACATGTATAGGACTTTTCGACTACGATCTGGAAAGTTCTCCAAATTTCTCTCTCTGGAAGTTTCGCGAAGATTCACCACTCCTATAAAGGCGGCCGTGAGTAGGGTTAGTCAGTAGTTGTCGATTTTGAGTCAGTGAGTTAGTTGACTGGAATTACTGAGTCTCAGCGAACATTCCGAGTAGTTCTAAAGCTAACTGTATTGCATTGTCTTTTGCGGCGATTTAGCAGTTGTGTTATCAAGTTTTTAACTGCTGTTTTGTGCTCTATTGTTGTGAAAAGAGCTGTATTGGGTCGACTAGAACGAGAAGTTCTGGAACTGTAAGAGAACTGTGAAGAGTTATTTTGGAATAAATTTCTGCAAGTTTTGATCTGCTTTGGCTTCAAATCTTTCGAACCCGTCCACGCAATATATATATATATATATATATATATATATATATATATATATATATTTGCCAAGTTTTTGCATTGAAATTCTTGAGATTTATGAGCCAACGCAGCCAAAATTCCGACTCGAAATATGGAGTTCGAAAGATTGATGATGTTTTGTATCGTCTTCTTTACAAGCAAGAGACGTCTTTTGATTTCATTTCTTGTTACCTCATTCCGCTTCATAGATTTCGGGCGTTATAGGCGAGTAAATGTATTTTGTACTCAAAATACTTCAAATGTAAAATCAAATATTTGAAACTTACTATTGTATAATTTTCGTATGAATTATTTGAGGCATAATTTTGAGATTTTTTAGTGGTGGTTCCATCGTATGACAATATTTGTGACACGTTTATGACCAATTGACGACGCATTTTTAACTAGGGGTGAGAAACATCACGCAGCTGTCAATTACACTAATATATTGACGTGGATTAGTGTTTTTATATGTCCATCATTCATTTAGGAAAAAAAGAACCAATTAAAAGATATTTTTGGAAATAATTCTTACATGGAACCCCACAAAAAATGGAAAACCGCCAAAATGGCGATTTTTGGCGTTATATTTTTCGATAATGTTTACAGTATCGTTTGTTTTAAGTGAAACAAAGGAGAGGAGAGGAGAGAAACGGTCGTTGATGAGCAATGTTCCAGGGAAGAGAGCTCCGAGTCGACGACATTCGTTTTTCAACTTTTTAAGCCACTGTAGCATTTTTACGGGAATTTCGGAAGTGGGGATATTTAGAATACCTTAATAGGTAAAAGCACAGCGATTTTGATCAAAATAGGTAGAGGCGTTTTTCAGCAATTAGTGAAAAACTTGGTTTAGTTAATAGAAGCTACCTTATGCACAGGCGCAATTTTGAAGAAAACTTTAATGGTAAGTCCCATATTCACCACTAACCCGTACACTAAATTTGAACATCGTAGGTCAATTCGTTCGAGAGTATTAATGCTGAACGCAGGCATACATTTTTTTCTAGCCCACTTTCCTAAAGTCAAATTGTTTCAAAACCTGGAGAAATGCAAACATTTTTTTTTTTTACCGAAAGCAATAGTTTCATTACCCCATGTAAATATATGCGTAAATGAAAGTAAAAATAATGCAAAAATATCAATTGAGCTCAGAAAAAAATAGTAGAAAATGAACAACGCTCCATGGGAAACTGGTGAAATATGTCCACCAATATGCTTAGGAACCATTGCCAGATGCCGGTTACTTCTAAAGTCAAATTGTTCCAAAACCTGGAGAAATGCATTCGAAATTACCATAGAAGTAATCGATATATATATATATTATAGTATTTTACTATAGTAGAATGTCTTTATCGCAGAGTTCTCTTCTCTTGAGCATCGCACATCAACGACTGTTTCTCCTCTGCATCACTCACGAGAAAGAACATTGTGTAATTTATCGAAAAACAAATCGTTTTGTTTTCGGGGGAGGAGGGTTTCTGCCAATGAAATAATTATCGCCAAACATATCTACGACCTTGCCATTTTTTTAATTGATGAAATTATGAAAACGATAGCAGTAAATTACTCCAATACATGACAAATTTAAATGCAGTGACCAGTATTGAGTGCAACTGAAAATTGCGCGATGTTCCACACCCCTAGTTTTACACACAAAAAGTTTGTTTTCTTAAATAAGAAAGGGCCGAATATGGTTTTGTACCACTTTCATTTTTTTTTTACGTATTTTAAATGATAGTGATAAATGATTTTAAATGATAAATAATAATACTTGTATTTTTGAACAAAGATTTGTTTTTTAAATATGAGCCTTATCATGAGATTTTTTTCATACTCTGCCAATTATCATTCCATACAATACCTAGGTATTCTATACAATGGTTATTGAAACAGAATATAATACTCATATTTCACACACTGCCTAAAAATGACCAAATTTAAGTATTCAAAAAAAAATACTGGTAAGATATACAATGTAATATTTTTACAAGACAAAAAGAAGTCATTAAAATCCGACAGTAATACTAACACATCGATTTCCATATCGAGCACAACATATTCGCAGTGATCTACAACATCCATATGTCCATTTCAGTATTCAAAAAATATCTGAGCAAGAATAATACCATATTCTACATCTCGTTCATGAATAATACATCAAACAATTTTCTACGCCTCTCTTGATTTTCAAAGGAGATTTGTCTGATAAAATTCAACGCCTCCGAGAAAAAGATGCGAATAAAAAAAAAAATATTTAGAGCTTAGAGACAAACTCACTCCAGTCAAATCCAAGTCTAGGAAAAGATATCATTCGTCTTATCTTTCGAGGCACAAAGACATTTTACAAAACAAACTGCGCATGTCCTCGAACTAATCTCAGTGAATGTCGTTTCTTTTATTCCCCAGACATGCGAGAATATTTAGATAGGGGACCTGCTTATCTATAAAATTGGTTTTTATTATTATAGAATTGCGATGAGTTAAGTTTTGGTTTTACAAGTTGGATGTTTCACCAGTTCTAGGGATATCTTTTTAATGTCATTAGAAAACGATTTGTTTACTTCGAGTTCGCAGTTGGTTTTATGGCCTTGGTAATTTTTTTTTTTTTTTAAACAATAAATGTTTTATTTTGAAGTTTTGTTCGGAGAATTAGAATTGTGTTTTTCCTAACACCGAGGAATTATTGATAAAATAATTACAAAACAATTGTTTATTCAAGTTCACAATTGGTTTTAAGGCGTAGGTAATTTTGAAACAAAATATATATTTTAATCATTTTGGGAGTGTGTTTCCGAATAGTAAATGTAAATCAACTCGGTTTAAATATTTTTAAAAGATTTATCAAAAATTGTTTACTCTAAGTCACAACTAGCTTTAGGAAAATTGTAATTTTTTTGAACGATATATGTTGATTTAAAAGTTGGTTTTCGAAAAATAAACTTGAGCTTTTTTTTAACTCTGAGAAATTATTTTTGAGATCATTAGAAAATAATTTTTATTCCAGTTCGCAATTTATTTTAGGGTCTTAGTAATTTTGAAACAATGCATTTTTTTTTTTTTTTTTTTTTTTTTTTTTTTTAAATTTAGAAACTTGTTTCCGAATATTGAACATTTTTCTAAATTCAGGGAAATATTTTTAAAGTATTTTTTAATCTCGTCAGTAACTGTAACTGGCTTTATAACCTTCAAAAATTTGTTAAAAAAATATACAGCAATTAATAAAATAATCATACATCATAAATTCTTGTGTGGCAAATGAATATGTATTCAGACAGAGTTAAAGCTATTAGTTTTTTAGGTACATTAAAAAAAGAAATACTATTAATCTTAAATACCTTTGTCTGTCTGTTTGTTTGTTTGTAATGCAATCCAAGTGCCCTTTTTGCAAAAATTACCTCGTGCATTTATAGTATCAAGGCTTTTGTAAAGAATGTTTTAAAATAAAATGTACTTGTATTTTCTTTCCAACAACACAAAAATTCTAACACTTTCCATAAGCTAAATTTCAAGATAAATGCAAATAATAATTTTAAATTTTTGCATTACTTCAAGATAAATGAATGAATAGTTTTTAAGAAAATACTCCTTTTTGGATAAAAAAAAAAAAAAAAAAAAAAAAACACTTTTTGAGAACACATGGATTGAACAAAAAAACTTACATAGTTAATTCATAATAAACAATATTTAAATAAATAATTCTTTCTAGTATAGCTCGAATAAATATTAAAACAGAACTGACGCATTTATGTTCATGGGTTTAAAAATTAAAAAATAATTTTTGAGCTAAATTAAATTAAGTGTGCACCTTAATTAAATTACCCTTAATTTCGCTATCGGAAATAATTTAAGAAACCTCCATTACAAAAGACACTTTAAATCTATTTTAGAATGTTTTAAATTTATCGTGATATTTAATTCATTTAAAAGCTTAGAAAAGACAAAATTTTGTATCTAGTATTCGTGAAAATTTAATTTTCTTATCAACTTAGGAGAAGATAAAATTTGTATTTCTTTATCACGTAGCTTCTCATGAAATCAAAATAAAAAAAACGCGTAAAAAATTATAAAAAAAAACAACAACAAACAACTAATTATTAAGTAGTCCTCAAACTAATATTTCAAATTACTTTTAAATTATAAAAAAAAAAAAAAAAAAAAAAAAAACTCGCATGTTCAACCACTTTTTCATCAAAAGAATTTCCTGAATTATAATTAAATGTCGTTTTCAAAGTTTAAAAACCAATTTCCAATATAACACGCTCGCATGAGGAAAAAAAAAAATGACAAGTAAACGGCATTTTTAAGCATAACAACGACAAAATTCATTTATTATAATTAGTGAACAACCAACTTCACGAGAAATGACAAGAGGCTCTAATTTGTGACAAGAGAAAAAAAAAACATTTAATTCTTGCTTTGAAACTAATAAGTCACTTGTAGAAGAAGCAAAAAAAAAAAAGTCAAGAGAATACTTGTAATTACTGTTGCAGAACACGAACTTGGAGAACCAGATTAAAAATGTATTTATTGAAGGTGCTTGTTTGTCTGGAATTAAAATTCCAAAAGCTGGTTTCATGAAGTAATACAAGGTTAAAAAGAGGTTTAAAATAAATTAAAAATGCGTTTTTGATTTTTTCGAAACTGCGCATTCTATAAATGCTATTTCAGAGGAAATCCTATAGTCCGAGAGGCGACTGCAATTTTTGGACCCCATCGAACATCATACTGAATTTTTTTTATAGAGATTGGAGAAAAGTGAGTAGATTAGGAATCCACTGGTCTGCCTTGGCAAAAATGGTCGAAACTGATCAAAAATCGACTTGGAATGAGTTGAACTAAAATCCGATTGCCAAATGTGTCATAACTTGCCAAAACGAGAACAAACTTTTTCGTGTGGCAACCCACTGCATTTTGATTTTCAATGAGAAAAAGCGCAAACGATTTCTGATCTCTGGCTCAGAAAACTTATATATTTTAAAAGTAAGCCGAATTGGCGACATTAGTTACGTCATCAGTGACGTAATGTTTGTTGCCAACTTGGCTCCCTTTTATTAGATGCAAGTAGACCGTCGAAAGATATCTGAATCGTCTGCAACCTTCATAATTTAAAATTAAAGAGTGAGGGTTACCAAATATATAAAAAAATGCTCATTATTTGGCAAGTTATGGTGCATTTGGCAATCGGATTTAGTTCAACTTATTCAAAGTCGATTTTTGACCAGTTTCGGCCATTTTTGCCACGGCAGACCAGTGGATTCGTAATCTACTCACTTTTCCCCAATTTCTATAAAAAATTCAGAATGATGTTCGATGGGGTCCAGAAACTGCAGTCGCCTCTCAGTCTACTAGGAAGGATCATTCTCTATACTTGCTACATTACAATCGTCTTGTTCAGTTCATTTGGAAGTTACACTCTGTAGAAAACATTCACCTTTGGTGCGAAAAGGATCAATTAATGAAATGACATCAATTAAAAACTCGAAAATACCATCGAATATATTTTGTTTTACATTTGAAACCCTTACGTCAATGCCTATGCAGTATCTCAACCTGCAATAATATTGTTGCTTGGATGGGTTCGTAAGATTTGAAGCCAAAGCAGATCAACACTTGCAGAAATTTATTCCCATAGAACTCTTCACAGATTCCTTTACAACTCCAGAACTTCTCGTTCTAGTAGACTCAATACAGCTCTATACACAACAATAGAGCACAAAACAGCAGTTAAACTTGACACACAACTGCTAAATCGAAGCAAAAGACAATGCAATACAGTTCGCTTTCGGAACTACTCGGAATGCTCACTGAGACTCAGTAATTCCAGTCAACTAACTGACTAACCCACCAACTCCACTCACGGCCGGTCTTATATAGGAGAGGCGAGCCTTCGTGTATCTTCCAGAGATAGACATTTGGAGAACTTTCCAGATCGTAGTCGAAAAATCCTATACATGTATATGGGGAGAGAAAATGTCGCCAAATGGTCGCCAAGTTTGGCAATATTTGGCGATTTCTCGCCAAATTTGGCGACAAAAATTAGTCGCCAAAACCATCGCCAACTTGGCTTTATCTCGCCAATTTGGCGAGATTGCCATTACCATAATGTTAAATGCCCTGCTCCTTGTAAAACTCACTTCTCAGCGTTATCTCTGTAAAACTCGTAATCAAACATTAATAGACACAATGCAGGGAAGCCAACTTAAAACGAACTATTGCACTGCCTTATGCGAAATGTACATAGATGTTCCTATTTACAAAATTAACACTACGAAATATTTACAAATATACAATATTTTGTTTTTTAATTCCAATTACCCATATGTATACAAAGGGTAATGAAAAAATAAATACATTTTTTTTTTTTTGCATTTCTTTACAGTTTGGAACATTCCGATTTCAAAACAGTGATCTAGAAAAAAATGTATGTCTGTGGTCAGCGCAACTCACGAACAAATTGACCTACGATGTTCAAATTTGGCGTGTGGGTTAGTAGTGACCACAAGACCTACCATTAAGAGTTTTCGTCAAAATCCCGAATGCGCATAAGGTAGCCGCCATTGAAAAAAAATCATGTTTTTCAATTATTGTTAAAAACCGGTTCTAACGATTTTGATCAAAAAAATCGCTGTGCTAATACCTCTGAAGGTGTTCTAAACATCCCCACCTCTGAAATTTCCGTAGAAATGCCATAAAAGTGCTAGAACGAGTGACATTAACACAGAGGTATCTGCCTTTGAGCACTGCCCATCAACAATTTAGTTCTTTCTGTTACACGCACAAGAAAGGACAATCTTATTTATCGAAAAAACATCGCCAAATTGCAAGTGGCGTTTTTTTTTGTGTTTTTTTGCCTATGTAAAAAATTATTGTCAAAAACATTGTCCAACGCCTTCTAACCGAGTTATGATTCTATCCACTGTTTCTTAAAGACTTTCTTCTTTCAAGCGAGGTTTATTCAATCCAAGAATGTACTGAAGTGCCAGAAAGTGCCCAGTATCGTCGCCAAGTGTAACAAAAGCGCAATGAAAATGGCGCAATTAGCATCATAGCCCAGCGTTTCCTTGAACCAGATTGTGATGGGTCGGGAATAATTTTGAAATCTGCGAGATTTCCATAAGGAAACTAAATCATAAGAAATACCAAAATTTAGAAAAACAAATTTGAAATATGGTTCATCAAAAGTAACGTTGAAAACAATTTAAAAAACACTTGTTTGATAATCCGAGAGGCCGACTGCAAGTTTCTGTACTTCATCAAACATCGTTCTGAATGTTTTATATATTGTAGAGAAATGTTAGTAGATCGTGAATACACTGGTCTGCCGGGGAAAAAATGGCTGAAACCATTCAAAAATCGACTTTGAATGTGTTAAACTAAATACGACTGCCAAATATGTCATAACTTGCCAAATAATGAGCATTCTTTTTTATGTGATAAGGTCACTGCTCCTTAATTTTCAACGAGACGAAATTTTCATGAAATTGTTCGCGTTAACCGAATTTCATGTTAAACGAATAAATTAACGTTAAGTCTCAAGTACGAAGACCTGCTTTTACTTCGCGATAAACGGGATTTCCTGTTAAGCGATTTCGCGTTAGCGGGTTTTGACTATATTTATTCTCTGGAGAAAAATACTTCCAACATTTTAAAAGGGAGCCAAGATGGCGATAAATATTACGTCACTGGTGACGTTTTATTTATTGCCTACTTGGTTGACTTTTAAAAGATGGAAGTATTTTGGCGCAGGGAAAGACAAATTATCTGCAACTATCGTAATTGAAAATCTCTCTCTGTCTGTCGACCAAACGGTATAATGGTTAGCGTGCTAGCTTCTAGACCGCGAGGTTGCGGGTTCCGAGTCCCGTGTTAGGCATGGGTGTTTGTAAATGTATGTTGGCTTGTCTAATGACGAATGTTTCCTGCGCATTTTAGCTCTCGTGTTGCTGACGGCGCCAGATCATCTGAAAACTCACTCTCTCTCTCTCTCTCTCTCTCTATATATATATATATATATATATATATATATATATATATATATATATATATATATATATATATATATATATATATATATATATATATATATATATATATGACCATTTAGACTTTAATAATAAGAGAGATGTTTAAATGATAAAAAAAGTGTATCGAGCTTGACCAAGTGTATTGACCTTGTGTATTGATCCTGACCTTCGAAAGTTTGGAAACTTCTTCAACAGCCAATCCTCTTATAGTAACACAGCATCGTCCGGCTATTATATTCTGTAAAACTTGTTTCACTGCGATGCGAGTTCTTCGGCAAAAAAAAAAAAAACAGGCAACGGTAAAATGCAATCGTTATTTACGATTCTTTCCATTGTTTCGCTTATTGAAAATTCGATGAGGTTTCTTCAAATCGCTTATGTATTGAAATGCCTAAAAACAAATTGGAACGGTGGACGAGCTTATGCAACAAAAAACATAGCTGACAATATATTTGTGTGATCCAGAGATATCGACTTTTCTAATGATTTTCCGTAGTTTTTACGGATTTTTATAGTTTTACTGACGTTCTTTGAAGTATACGGAAAAAGACCAATGCGAAAATCTTTTTTTCTTGTCAATACTCTCGAAATTCTCCGATACTTTCGCTATCGCCGAGATTTTTGTTGTTTTTGCTGAGTGATATGCTGATGCAATTAATCGCTATTGAATCTCGTACTTCATGTAAAAGTATTGACCTTCGGTAAATTGTGAAAAGAAATACGTAAAAACTATGAAAAGTCGGTAGAAAAGTTAATCATTTCTGGTGACCATGTATCAACCACTTCATATTAAGCAATCTGTAAAAACCTCTACAGCTATTTTTGCGATTATGACTGATAGAAATAAAGATTTAAGCTATTTCGACTGGTTGTTTTCAGATTATCTGGCGCGGTCAACAACACGAGGGCTATAATGCGGCGAAACATTCGTCATTTGACAAGCCAACATACATTTACAAACACCCATGCCTTACACGGGACTCGGAACCCGCAACCTCGCGGTCTAGAAGCTAGCACGCTAACCACTATACCGTTTGGTCGGCTTTTAAGCTATTTAAAAGGTGAGGTAATAAATTGGAACTCGAAGTAGAGGAGAAGTATTGATCTTCTAATATTACGATTGAAAGTTGGTAGATTAACTTGAACTTGCGACATCAGTGTGACCAGAAAATGATCCGTGGAGTATGTAACTGTCACATGCAAGTTTTGCAACATCTCTTCAAATGACATCGGGATTCATTGTCCTCAACAATAAATGTGGAACTCTATCTCCACGACTTGGACCCTAAAATAAAAGGGCTATTTCGAACTCCAGGGTAGGTCCAGTTTTCTGACACTTCAATGTAAACTACGGGCAAGTCTTGTCGGATTCATCGAAATAAATAAACAACTGGATAGACTGCTCCATTGTCAATGCAAAGAGAAAAACAAGCCGGGGATTGCGACGCTGGTGGGATGATTAACCAATCACGGTTCACTTTTATAGTTGGATGGGAATGCAAAAAACCTTGTAAAGTGTTAGAGTACTATATATATATTTTTTTTGTACATTATTACTAATTAAGGTCTACTATTGACATTTCTGCTGTGTACAACCCAAAATTTTATTTTCAATCCCTCGGCAATCCGTATTTTTTATCCCACCAATTGCATCTGGCAACGGCTTCATTTTCCCCAGCGTTGAGCAGTCTATCCAGTTGTTTATCTATATCGATGGTCTAATTAGGTCTTTAAAAGTGATCGTCAATTTGCAAGTGCTCAGTATATTACGGTAGTAATCTGTCATAGTTATTTTCATGGTTTAACACGGGAGTGCATCACCGGTGGGTCACACTTGTATTTTACAAAATATGTAATGCAAAATAGGTTTATATTTTATCTCAAGATTTATAAGCAGGCATTCAATAGTAAAAACAAACATAAATAATTATGTTAAGTTTATAATATTGTTAAGTTTGTTGTGCAAGTTTTCAAAACATGTTAGACACAGTGCCGGCTGCTCCTTATAATGAGCATTATATGTTACTTTTTTTGGCTTTATTCGCAGCATACTGTATACCTTTTAGGCTAGACATGCGTTTATATCATTGTTTTTACATCGATTTCTCGCCGATCGTACTCGCCATTGGTACGACAGCAGAAAATGTTAACGTCTTTTGGGCAGTGCTTCATTTTCACGTGAAACAGAGGAAAACCTATCGTTGATGGGCAATGCTCAAAGGCAGAGAACTATGTGTTCAAGACATTAGCTTTTCAACTTTTTACGCTTTTATCGCATTTCTACAGGAATGGGTGGGATGTTTAAAACACCTTAAGAGGTATTAGCAGTGGTCTTAATCCAAATCGATAAAGCCGTTTCTTAGCAATTGCTGAAAAACATGATTTTTCATGATTTCACCTTATGGGCATGGGTAATTTTGACGAAAACCTTAATGTTAGGTGTGCCATCCTTTTGAGTCGATGTAGGTATCTCATCCATGCAAGGGAAAACGCAACTCCCAATTTCTTTGCTAAGTCTTTATTTGTACATGTCTAATACCTTCATACAAAACAGTTATATTCTTATTACACAAAAGCGCCATCTATCGGGCAGATACTGTAAACAATTCTTAACAGAAAGCTCCGTACAGCAATTTTGAACATCGTAGGTCAATTCGTTCGGGAGTTATTGCTGACTGCGTACAGACGGACATACAATTTTTCTAGACCACTTTTTTGAAATCCTGACGTTTCAAAACATGGAGAAATGGGAAGGGGAACCGATTATTTTTAAAGGTTTGAACACTAAAGTGACTGTTGATTAAAAACAGATCGAGAATAAAAGTGTACATTCAAAGAAGCTATTGAATGTACACTTTCATTGAGTGGCGCGATACAAAATTATTAAGTACATTAAGGATTAAAAAGAAAATGTAGCAATGAAAGTACAAAGCTACATTTTCGAACCCTCGTAGGCCGATCAAACGGTATAGTGGTTAGTGTGCTAGCTTCTAGATCGCGAGGTTTGCGGGTTCCGAGTCCCGTGTTTAGGCATGGGTGTTTGTAAATGTATGTTGGCTTGTCAAATGACGAATGTTTCGGCGCATTATAGCCCTCGTGTTGATGACGGCGCCAGATAATCTGAAAACAACCAACCAACCGAACCCTCGTTGAAAATCGATAGGTTTGCAATTTTTCATTTTTTTTTTTTTTTAAATAAAAAAAAACTCCTCTCCCGTTCCGAGTAATTTCTCAAACTATTCCCTGATAGTTTTCGGAGGACTACCCCCACATGAACGAGACAAAAGGGATACAAGAAAGGGAGAAATTAATGACTTTTAGAGTGAAAAATACCATCATTTTCTGTATCCAATAGGAATTCCATAACTCAGGGAAGTTGGGAAGGAAACAGACGAGCTAAAAAATAAATATCCCATATTTTTAACTCATCATAACCATCATACGGATTTCAACCCTTTTTTTTATTTTACGCGGCGGTTAGCACCTCATTTTTTTAAAGCAATTTTCAAATGTTTCGTCGCATTGATTGATATTTTCAACAAGTCGAAGATCGTAGTGGAAAGCAATCATTAATAAAGGAATAAGTGCCCATGATAAAGACAAAAAGTTAATTAGAATAAAAAAAAGCATTGAAGAAATTTTCATGTGTCGATATGTAACGCTTGTACAGGGAAAGAAACCTGTCATTTATTAAACCTTTTGTTTGATGGGGGGGGGGGAATAAATTTTTCATAACATTTCATGTTTTTACTATCCCTAATAAATTCATTGAAATTAGCATTTAATGTTTAAATGTCCTGCACAATTAAGGAGGGTGCCTGTACGCAGCCCCAGTATTTAAGATTCATTTGGTTCGTATTGTTACGGATTTTTGTATATTTGTAAATATTTCGTAGTTTTAATTTTGTAAATAGTAAAAGTTATTTACATTTCGCATAAGGCAGTGCAATAGTTCGTCATTAGTTTGCTTCCCCGCAATGTGTGTCTTGATGCTTGATAACGAGTTTTACAGAGGTAACGCTGGGAAGCTAGTGTTACAAGGAGCAGGGCATTTAACATTATGGTAATGGCAATCTCGCCAAATTGGCGAGATAGAGCCAAGTTGGCGACCATTTAGATACATTTTCAGTCCCCATGTACATGGATAAAACTTTTCGACTACGATCTGGAAAGTTCTCCAAATATCTACGTCTAGAAGTTTCAAGAATGTTCGCCTCCCCTATAAAAGCTCAAGAGAGTGGGTGATGGAGTTAGTTGAGTGATTTTGAGTCACTGAATTAGTTGACTGGTGAGTTGACTCAGTGAGCATTCAGAGAGTTCCGAAAGCGAACTGTATTGCATGGTCTTTTGCAGCGATTTGAGCAGTTGTGTTGTCAAGTTTTTAACAGCTGTTTTGTGCTCTATTGTTGTGAAAAGAGCTGTATTGTGTCTACTAGAACGAGTAGTTCTGGAGTTGTAAAGGAATCTGTGAAGAGTGATATTGAAATAAATATCTGCAAGTTTTGATCTGCTTTGGCTTCAAATCTTTCGAACCCATCCAAGCAACAATATGCTCAACGACCTATTTTTATGCTCAATGACGGCTAATCAGGTAGAAACCTACATATTAAGATTTTCTCTTTTACACTGCTATCTAATACATACTTTCAATTGGTATATCATTTATAGATTTTTATTTTTTTATTGAAGGAGAAAGGGGAAAAAAATCACACACAAAAAAAAACGCCACACAGAAATAATATGTAAGCTAAGTCTCCTACTTATTTCAAAGTTAAATATTAATGTTTAAAGACTTAATTGTAGATGCACTGTTTCAATCTTAAGAGGGACAACACGCAAAAATCGGGCGATGCCGAGCCATCACAGACTCGGAATTTCATGATTTTTTTTTATTTTTTTTTCTTACGCTACCTTACCCAAGGCAAGAATAAATTAAATATTTTAGCGATATCTTTTTTATTTTTGGAGTTAGGGGGGGGGGAGGGGGGTCAAAGTGTCAAATACGCGTCTTAAGAAAAATGTGATGTCATTCTTATTGTTTTTTTATTGAATTTATGACTGGGTTTGAAGGGCTTCAGATATATATATATATATATATATTTTTTGCCTAACAGCTTATATAAGTTGTATATTAGCATCTCAAAGCGAAAATTCCCTAGTAAATAGTCAGAGCCACAGATGGCGTTTTTAAAAGTCTGTGATTATCACAAAACTTCATTGAAATGACGAGGTCTCATACTTCACATTCTCTCCTTTACCAAGCCATTAGTATCTCAATACAAATCATATAGTTTTGATAGTATTCAAAACTATGGATATTACTTATTGTTGGTATTTTTAAAACTTACAATTTACAATCCATAACATACGGAGATTTTTCAATAATATCACTGGGGTAAATTTCTCGTCCAAAATTAACTAGATGCCCATGACGAGAAATTCCAAAATCAAGAATTCTACCAAGCATAAAGTACAGCAACAATTATTTTATTCTGCAATAAAATGTTTATCCTTATCTGAAATAAGTAAAACAAAGAAAAATGAATTTTGGCAGGGAGGGAAGGGAGGGGGGGGGGGTCCTCACCTATGGCTCCGACTATTTACCAGTGAATTTTCACTTTGAGATGCTAATATGCAACTTATATAAGCTGTTAGAATTTTTTTTTTTATCTGAAGCACTTCAAACTCAGTCATAAATTTAATTACAAAACAGTAAGAATAACAATACATTTTTCCTAAGACACGCGTGTTTGACACTTTGACCCCCAATTGGTCTTCTGTGAGAGGGGACTATACGTAGATGATATTTTGGTCTTTAAAGAGAGAAAACTATACGTAGATGATATTTTGACCTTCGATGAAAAGGGACTTTGATGAAAGGGTAGATGGTAGTCTATGTAGGGGATACGCCGACTCGTCCCGATAATGATCCCTCTTCTCCCGTTAAATAAATGTATTACTGTTTTAAAGATGCAATTCTGCACTTAAAATAAAACCCTTCGTTATTTGTCATTAAATCGAACTTGAATGTTAAAAAGGTTCCATTGATGGCAGTACGGGATACAATTTATCACCAGATTGTCAAACTATACGAGGAGTGCCGTGCCGAGTTCTGCTTTCCAAATCAAGTTTCATTGAATATTTCATCAGAACACAATATCTAACTCTGATGAACTTCCAAAAAAAGTAATTTTTCTAATTAATCTTAATTCCTCCAGACGACGTATGGTTCCACAAGCATACTCTAATAAAGATAAAAACGACGACAACCCAAGAAAAAAACAATTTTAAAATTACACACCAACAAAATAAAAATAAACACAGCATAAGCATTCAAACAATCCCTTTACAGACAAAATAAAACTTCTCCAAAATACTCATCCACCACTTCAGTGTAAAAAACCAACACAATTACGATAACTCATTTACAATACATGACAGAATTGAATTCTTCCTTCCATCCAGAACAAAGAGAGTGAGATCATATTATTTAAATAAAAAGGGGGATTCACGCCGACAAGAGAGGCAATAGAGCCCCCCCTTCCCCATCCCTCTACGAATGACATCACGTACAAATGGAAGTGTGTGCGAGTCCCACTGCAATCGTTGAAGAGAAAAATAAAGGAATACACCTGCCATAGCACTGTGTGGTGTAGCGCGTTATTGTTGATCACAGAACATTGTTGATCACAGATTGCACAACATTCAATTAAATTATAATTCTAGTCACTGCATATAAATTTAGCACGGACTAGTGTAATTTACCGTTTTCACATTTTCATAAATTAAAAAAAAAAAATTCGAACTTGGCAATAATTACTTACATTGGCAAAAAAAAACGGCGAAATTGATGAATTGGCGATAGAGGTCGGAAATATCGATCAAAATAAATATCGATACTATATCGTTGCATAGAAAAACATATCGATAAAATATCGATACATCGATACATTTTTTTTTTTTTTTTTTTTTTTTATTAACAATTTTTCCAGAAACAAAGTTTCTCGGGGCAAATTTCTACTTTTCATGATTGCTTTTTTGTAAAAATGACTACTTTTTCAACTGAAATGGATCTATTACAAAAAAAAAAAAAAAAAAAAAAATTATATTTTCGCTTAATTGGTGCAGTGATTTTAAGAAAAATTCAGATAATTTTCAATAGCTTTTAAGTGTATGGAAAAATATTGAATACTGGTGCCACTTTAACTGTCTCTTAGCAAAGTTCAAACTTTAGTTTTGAAGTTTTTGAAAAGGGAATAAAGAAAATCGAGAAAAAAAAACACATGGAATTACAGAACGTTCATCGAAAAACTAAAAATGTTTGAAAATATCGATATATCGGTGACTTTATATATATATATAATATATATATTTAATATCGATATTTTTTTTAGAAATATCGATGCAAATATCGTAGTATCGATATATCGCCGACCTCTAATTGGAGATGTGTTTGTTGATAATTATTACAATATCCTTTCGAGTAAATGAAACAGGGGCTACTTATTAAGCTGACCACAGACAGATACTAGGTTGAATAACGGAAAGAGGATTAATTAGCCCTCCGTACAAACACACAAAACAGAAATTAATTTATAAAAAAAAAATCGGCATAAGGCCAACATACAGTTTACTTTAGGCCTTAATTTTTATTTTTTTTTAGTTTTATAAAACATCGATATATCAATACAATTGAACAAAATCACTATACATCTCTTTTTATACAAGCAGGTGGAGCAAGCCCACACATTGCCTTTTCTGCGCATGCCCAAACATTAAGTGGGAACGGACGCCGGACCACACTTTTCACCAATTGAAAACAGCACCCTAGAGCTTAAGGGTCAGGGTAATAAAGGATATAATTAGGGCTGCATTAAGAACACGCATCCTAAAATAGCCTCAGGTTCGAAAGGGTTAGAAACGGTTTCTCAAAAGCAGCAAACACCAAAAATCAAGAATTACAAATTATAAACCAGCCCCGCGGCTTCAAAAACTAATCCATCTCATTTTCAATTTTGAAGGTCTTTTTCTTTTTTTTTGCCAGCTAATTTCCACCTGCGCTAAAAACCAATCCGTCACCCAATCGGGAAAAGAAATCATCGAGTGCTCTTAACGGCAGCACTTATTCTCCTAAAAATAGCCACGGCGCAACCGCCGCGGTAATGGACCCGGCAAGATGATTGGCCGAAAGCCGCCGACTCCCGAGTCCTTCAACTAGCCCCATAAAACGCCGAATGGGGGGAAAGTGAGTATTTGGAGTACTAAAGCACGTTCCGAGTCTAAATGGATGTTTTGGGATTTTAATGGTCTTTTGCCGTCCTGGGGTAATTTACTGAATGTTTATGCGCTGGAAAAGGGGGAATGTGATATTCTGTTCGGAGAATCTGCATGGAAAGGGAATGATCAAGAGTTTAATTTAGTACGTGGAGATTTGCTTTGGATTTGTTTGAGGGATATTAATTCCGATTTCTTTCTTAACGGGTTGTTTGAATGACGTGATAGCTTGTTATATTCTTTAGACTGTTCTTTTTTTTTTTACGCGCTCTGTGGTCATTCTGTTAAGACTCAATTTTAGCACAACTTCCCAATGTGTCCTGCTGACATGAACATTGTAAACAGAATGGAAAAAATGCGATTTAATAAATTCAAATTAATAATAATCTTGGTGTTAAACATAGAAAAAGTTTTCTTAAGTATACAAGTTTGCAGTTTTATAAATCTATAGCACCTGACGATTAAGATTTTCTCCAAAATAGCGCATGTTCATAAGGTCGCTGAAAAATTTTAAGCTTCTCGTCATTTGCCAAAAAAAAAAACGACTCCAACGAGTTAGAGCGAAATCGTAGTGATTATGCCTTTTAAAGTGCTGGTACTTGACCAACTTGGAAAGCTAAAAAATACAACGTTTTCAATAATTTTTTTTCAGTTCCTGTATAAGATATTACATTTTTTCTTTTTTAACTTTTATTTATAGTTTATGGAATACAAAAATACTTGATTTTTTTCAAATTCCATTTTTTAACAACTATCCATGAGGAGCCAATGTCGTGGCGTCAAAAAAAATGATGTCCCACGGCGGACAGTTAATCTCAGGATTGGTGAAGCTGAAAAAAAAACAAAAAAACGGAATCTTCAAAAGAAAAGGTCCCTTACGTGACAAATTACCACAAATTGCCAAAAAAAAAAAAAAGGCGGATGTTTAAAAAAAAAAGGTTGAAAAAACACCCGTTTTTCACTATTCTTTGCACACAAAAAAAACAATGTTGCAATTAATTTGTTTGGCAAAATGTGGTAAATTGGCATACAAAACATCTCAACGAACAAAACAAGACCAAAATCACTGAAATCGGCCGAGTAGTTTCGGAGATTAAGTGTCCGCCATTTGAAAAAAAAAGTAGTTTCGAGAAAAAAAGCGTTTAAAGTTTTTACTCGCTATTTTTTTCAAACAGCTTTTAAAAAAAAACAAGTTTTTTCACTTACAATTTTTTAATCTGCTATACCTAGACAGAATAAAAGAAGACCACTTTCATTGAAAGCATCTTCATCCCGTTGGTGGACTTCTTTCTTAGCCGAGGTGGTCAAGTACTTTAAACATCCCCACCTTCGAAATTCCCTTGGAAATTGGATACAGTCGTAAGAAGTTGACAAAAGAATGTCTTTAACACAGAGCTCTCTTTACAAGAAAAGATAATATAATATTATAATCGAAAAACAAATCTCGCTAGCTTCACCGGTGGTTTTTTTTTTTTTTTTTCAGTAAAATAATTATGGCATAAATTAACTTTTTTTTTTTTAATTAATGAAAATATGACAAATAAAACGGGAAATGACACCAAAATCCATGCAGACTCAAGTGCAGTGACTACAAAAACAATTGAAAGAAGTCAGCCACGCCTCAATTTTCTCCAGTTATTTTGACCAGTCGAGAATATCGGGAACACAATTTCATTCAGATGTTTCGTGGTGAAATAAATCGAAGACAGATGGGCCGAAAGTGGGCACACTCAAAAAAAAAAAAAATCTACGGAATCAAGCTGAGCCACTGCTACTTCAGTTAGTAATCTATGAAGAAAAAAATGGGGGGGGGGTTCAGTCGCTTTAGTAATACGTCACTGATGACGTAATATTTTTTGCCAACTTACTTCCCTTTTAAAAGATGAAAGCATTTGACATCAGGGAAGTCAAATCGACTGTACCCTTCTTCATTGGTTGGTTGTTTTCAGGTTATTATCTGGCGCCGTCAGCAACACGAGGGCTATAATGCGCCGAAACATTCGTCATTAGACAAGCCAACATACATTTACAAACACCCATGCCTAACACGGGACTCGGAACCCGCAACCTCGAGGTCTAGAAGCTAGCACGCTAACCACTATACCGTTTGGTCGGCACCCTTCTTCATTGAAAAATAAAAAGCGGTGGGTTACTAAATAAATAAAAAAAAGTAACGTCCCTTATTTAGCAAATAATGACTTTTTTTTTTAAGAGACCATGAATTTTCTTAAGCTATGATGATTGATTAATTAGAACAGACAACAAAAGAAACTCGCCAATTAATTATTTTCGATGATATTTTGGCGATATTTAATTTCGCATCGCACAATTTTATTTCAAAATAACGCAATTAAAAATAACAATATTTCATTAAAATGATCCATTTAATTCAATATAATACTTAAAAACGACAAATATAATTCCAAAATACGATACTTAATTAAAAAATGACGAATTTATCTAAAAAAATTACAAATTTAATTAAAAATGCAAAAAATTTATTTAAAAAATAATCGCCAAATCATTTTTAATATAGAACTGCAGTGGACAACTAGAAACAGAAATGAGGCAAAACTACTAGTGAACAACAAAGCCTTACTCTTAAAACTCAATCAAGGGCGTTTTGTTTTGGCAAAATGATCAGCTCAATTACTATCTCCAGATAAAGCATAATCAAATAGCACATACACACAAAATCAATCAGCAATTTAAAAAAACACTTATGTAAACAGCATTGCTGTACAGTCCGAGAGGCAAGTTTAGCCATCGAACATCATTCTGAACTTTTTCATGAAATGTAGAGAAAGGTTAGATCAACTGGTCACCTGGGATAAATATGGCCCAAACTATTCAAATATCAACTTCGAATGATCCGACGAAAAAATATTCGATGAAAAATCGACTTCGATAAATCCGACGGCCAAATAAGTTATAATTTGCCAAATAACGAGCATCCATTTTTGTCTGGTATCCTCTTTCATTTTCAAAAAAGAAGGTTACAGAGGATTTGTCTTTCTGGTGCCAAAATCTTTTAAAAGTCAGCCAAGTTAGCAATATGTCATCAGTAGAGTAATATTTATCGCCAACCTAACTTTTTGTAAAAAATCTGGAAATATAATTCGACAGAGAATAATAGACTGAGAGGTGACTGCAATTTTTGGACCCCATCGAACATCATTCTGAATTTTTTTTATGGAAATTGAAAAAAAGTGAGTAGATTACGAATCCACTGGTCTGCCGTGGCAAAAATGGCCGAAACTGGTCAAAATTCGACGTTTAATAAGTTGAACTAGATCCAATTGCCAAATGCGCCATAACTTGCCAAATAATGAGCATTCTTTTTTATTTGGTAACCCTCACTCTTGGATTTTCAATTAAGAAGGTTGCAGACGATTCGGATGTGTGGCTATGGCTTACTTGCATCTTTCCCAAATGAGCCAAATTGGCAATAAACATTATGTCACTGATGACGTAACTGATGTCGCCAATTTGGTTTACTTTTAAAAGATACAAGTTTTCCAAGCCAGACATCAGAAATCTTTTGCGCTTTTTCTCATTGAAAATCAAAATGCAGTGGGTTGCCAGACGAAAAAGTTTGTTCCCTTTTTGGAAAGTTATGACATATTTGGCAATCGGATTTTAGTTCAACTCATTCCAAGTCGATTTTTGATCAGTTTCGGCCATTTTAGCCACGGCAGACCAGTGGATTCGTAATCTACTCACTTTTCTCCAATTTCTATAAAAAATTCAGAATGATGTTCGATGGTGTCCAAAAATTGCAGTTGCTTCTCGGACTATAAATATGGTCTGCACTCTTCCTCATTTAAAACTAAAATGCTCATTAATTGACAAGTTACGACATATTTGGCAATCGGAATTAGTTCAATTCATTCAAAATCGATTTTTGAATACTTTCGGCCATTTTTGCCTCGGCAGACCACTGAACTCATGATCTACTTAACATTTTTCTACATGCTATAAAAAAATTCAGAATGATGTCCGATGAGGTACCTCAACTTGCAGTCGCTTCTCGGACACTAGTAGTCGAAAAATATACTGTGTAGGTTATCGTGCAGAAGATGGGTCATTGACCTTCCACAATCGCAACGAATTAATCCACATTTCACCTCATGTATTTCGATACATAATTTAGAAGGCACTTTTGAATTAGAAGAGCGCTTACGAGGAATCGCCTGTCCTTCTTTCTAGAACACATAATCGAGAGAAACTTGGTTACTTCAAAACGTTTTCAATTTTGTGTACAACGCGGAACAACATACTGGAAGCGATCAAGCGACATTGGGAAGAAAAATACTGAGGGGGGGTTTTTGCCTTTCGATGGACAGTTCCCGTATTTTTTTTTTTTTTTTATTAAATTCTAAATGTTTCGAAAAAGCCATAAACACAAAAATGTGTGCTCAATGCGCTTTTTTTTTTTTTTTAAATTTGCGATCAAAATTTACCTTGTTAAACGTTGCCGAGAAAACGACTCATTTCGCTGGCATTGAATGTGACGTCACGGCTTCGCAAGCATCCTGGCTTGAAACGCAGCAGTTTCTCACCCCAGATTTGCAAGTTTCTCGCAAATCTGGCGCCAACCTGTGCGGAATGTGGCAATGGTCTACCAACACCAACTCTTTCAACGCCAACTATTTTGCAGAAACCTCGCGATAATCATAGAAACGACAGGGTCTCTTTAACGTCACGGACTTTGTTGTCTGTTTTGATCGTCTGACTGGTTATGGCTCGGTTTTGTGGCATTTTCTTTTCTTAATATTTAAATAACTAATTTTTTTAAACAACTTTTCTTTAAACATTTGGAATCGGAAAGAAATTCTTCATAAATATATACTAATTCCACTCGTTTTTAAAAAATGCGAGAATTGTCCATTACCCATATGTTACATAAGGTAATAAAAGTATAGTATTCAAACTCCCCCCCCCCCTCCAACTCCCCCGAAATAATTTTTTTTCGAACCACCCTACTGTCCACCATACTGATCTCTCTGTTTCGTCACGTTTTCTTTATTTTATGCAGAAAGTGTAAAATGAGTTTACCCTTTCAAACAAAACTCAAATTTATTACCATTTATTATTAGTTTATAAATTTAATCAATACTTTTCCGTTAAAGGGTGCCGTTTTCAATGTCTATAATAATAAAACAAGCTGTCTGTGTATCTATAGAAAACTACTTAAAATTGGAGTAAAACTCTGAAATTTTCAACATGAGTAGTTTTGCCTATGACAAACAGAATATTAAAATTTTGATTAGTTATTTTTTAATTAATTTATTTTTTACAAAGTGACTTCAAATAAAGATACAGCTCTGAAATTTTTAACATAAGTAGTTATAGTCTTCTAATTGGACTTTTAAAAAACAGAATGTTAAAATTTTAATTATTTTTAATTAATTTTCGTAATTAATTAAAAAAAAGTAATCACAAAACGACTTCTAATAGGGCTACAGCTCTGAAATTTTCAACATAAGTAGTTGTAACCTCTTCTAATTGGACTTTTGAAAAACAGAATTTTAGAATTTTATTTGTTTTTTAATTAATTATTTAAATTAACTAGCAAACATTTTACAAAACGATTTCTAATTGGGAAACAGTTCTGAAATTTTCAACACAAGTATAGTTTTGACCTTCTAATTGGACATTTTACAAAAAGAATGTTAAAATTTTAATTTGTTTTTAATTATTTTTTCTAATTAATATTTTTATAAAAAGCGACTACTAATAGGCCAATAGCTCTGAAAGTTTCAACATACGTAGTTTTGGTCTTCTAAATTTTGCTTCCACAAACATGTGTTACAATAATCTTAAATGGGTGTTGTATTATTGTATTAACGGGGATTTTTTTTTAATATATATATATATTAAGGCTTTACGTAGCAATTAGATTTTAATGAATAAAGCGAGCTTATGCTTACGCAGCAATGAACCTTTCAGCGAGTGAAGCGAAGAATCTGCAATGAATGAATCTTTCAATAAGTGAAGTAATCTTTTGCTTATGTGTCAATGAACTTTTCAACGAACGAAGCGAGCTCGATTTTGCGTAGCGATGAACCTTTCTGCGAGCCAAGAGCCAAAAACTGGGAACTATACACCAATGACGGATTTCCGCAACGCGAGATCTCACAGGTAGCTAAAATATTGCTCATGTTAAAATTTCGTAGCGAAGCAAGGGTATTCAGCTCGGGTATAAAATATGGGTAAAACTTCCAAGTACGGTACGGACTCTGCGCCAATGATTTTCGCCAATTAATGACAGCAGTCGTCATCTTTTTTTTTTATAACAAGTGAACTGCCTATGGTCGCCGTAATTTGGCACGGTTTAATGTAAACAATTCTCGGCGCAGAATCCGCGCCGTACTTGGGAAGTTTTACCCAGTACCTACGGCACCCTTTAAGGAAAAGTAAAATTTATTCGTAGGTTGAGTTAGAAATTGAAGAAGAGTCACAAATATCCACGTGCAAAGAAGCTGTCGGCTCCAACACCTGTGTTCGAGTATGTTGCTTGTGCTGCGAGTAATAGTCCGAAGAAACCTACTTAGCCCTATTTCGATCAATAGGAAGAATTTCAGTAATTCATCTTTGGGAAAATACCTTTCTCGAGCAGGTGCTTTTGAAGTAGGCTCCGGGATAGATAATCTCGAATATTCAGGAATTTATTTAGCCGATTATTGAACTCAACTTTTCGTTCTTTCAATGACATATACATGTTAACATGTTGTTGGCCTATATCACCGGCCACGAGTAAACTAGCGATGCGCTTTTTGTTTCGCATCATCGTTGTTTTCTCAGTTGCGCTGTTCCAAGGTCTGACTTTGGTGTCCCTCTGGGTCCCAAAGCACAACATGTTTTCGGGGCCTTATTTAGTCCGAGAGGCCATTGCAATTTTTGGACCCCATCGAACATCATTCTGAATTTTTTATTAGAAATTGGGGGAAAATGAGTAGATTACGAATCCACTGGTCTGCCGTGGCGAAAATGGCCGAAACTGGTCAAAAATCGACTTGGAATGAGTTGAGCTAAAATCCGATTGCCCAATATGTCATAACTTGCCAAAAAGAGAACAAACTTTTTCGTCTGGCAACCCACTGTATTTTGATTTTCAATGAGAAAAAGCGCAAACGATTTCCGATCTCTAGCTCCGAAAACTTGTGTCTTTTAAAAGTAAGCCAAACTGGCGACATCAGTTACGTCATCAGTGACGTAATGTTTATTGCCAATTTGGCTCATTTGTGAAAGATGCAAGTAAGCCAACGCCACACATCGGAATCGTCTGCAACCTTCTTGATTGAAAATTAAAGAGTGAGGGTTACCAAATAAAAAAAAAATGCTCATTATTTGGCAAAGTTATAGGCCATTTGGATTTAATTCAACTTATTAAAAGTCGATTTTGGACCAGTTTCGGCCATTTTTGCCACGGCAGACCTGTGGATTCGTAATCTACTCACTTTTCCTCAATTTCTATAAAAAATTCAGAATGATGTTCGATGGGGTCCAAAAATTGCAGTCGCCTCTCAATCTATTATACAAAATTATGGAGCCCAATAGACAGTGTTTCCCTGAAGGATTTTCCTCTTTAGTCAGCAAGTTTATTGATAACCATTTTTCAAAGTCCAAAATCACACAACAAAAAATCAACCAAAATTTTACTCCTTTTTTTTTCGAGATTAAGTTGTTTACCGGCTGCTACTTAAAATCAGTTTAAGTTTATTGGTTGTCAGAACGTAATTAAAAATGTTAAGAAAAGAATACAATGCTCAATTCAATCACAATAACTTTGAAAATTTCGGGGCTCCAAGCCTGGTTTTAATGTAGATAGCACTGCTCTGCTTTTAAAAGCGATTGCAAATTATTGAAGCGACTTTGAGCTAAGATTTTTCACTGTGTTTGAACACTACGAAAACTAAGAGAACTTTCAATTACACTATTATACGGACGCGGATTGGTGTTATTTGCCATTTTTATATTTTCAACATTCGTCTAGAAAAAATGGCCAGTTTGGCGATATTTTTGCAATAATTCTTATATGGGTCTTTAATAAAAAAAAAAATCACCAAAATGGTGCTCTTGCCGATATACTTTTCGATAATTCTTATATTATTCCTTTCTTATAAGTGAAAACCGAGGAGAGGAGAAAAAACGATCGTTGATGAGCTATGTTCAACCAAAAAGAACTCTGTGTTGAAGGCATTCGTTTTTCAACTTTTTACGCCATTAAAGCACTTTTACGGGAATTTCGGACGTGGGGATGTTTAGAACACCTTAAGAGTCATTACCACAGCAATTATGATTAAAAATCGTTAGAGCCGTTTTTTAGCAATTACTGAAAAATGGGTTTTTTTCAATGGCAGCTACTATGCGCAAGCGCGATTTTTACGAAAACCTTAGTGGTAGGTCCTTGTGCCCTCACCAACCCACACACCAAATTTGAAAATCGTCTGTCAATATGTTCGGGAGTTATGCTGACCACGTACACACACACATACACATAAACAGACATTTTTACTAGATCACATTTTGGAAATCAGAATGTTTCAAAAAGTGAAGAATAGCCAAAAAATCAAAACATTATTATTATTATTATTATTATTTATAATTATTATTATTTATTATTATTATTATTTATTATTATTATTATTTATTATTATTTATTATTATTATTATTATTTATTATTATTATTTATTATTATTATTTATTATTTATTATTATTATTATTATTATTTTTCTTTCTTTTTTTTTTCCTTTTTTTTCTTTACCGAATACTATACTTTCATTACCCTATGTTTACATATGGGTAATTGAAAGTTAAAAGGCTCATTGTCTGGCAAGTTATGACGTACTTGGCAATCGGATATATTTCAACTAATTCAAAGTCGATTTTTTAATACTTTCAGCCATTTTTGATCCGGCAGACCAATGGATTCATGATCTAATGACATTTTTCTACATTCCATAACAAAATTCCGAATAATGTTCGATAAAAGGTATCAAAACTAGTCGCCTCTAATAACAATTATATGCCCGAGCATGTCAATTGTATAATAATCTAATTATTTAATGTATGTAATTTAATGCATAAGATTTACGGATAATATTTCGGATGATGGAAGGACTTGAACCCTATAATCCCCAACCCTGGATACGTCACTGCTCTAGTTCTATAATTCTGGATTCCGTATGAAAAGCGGGGGGGCAAGCATTCAAGTAGAGTGCCAATGACTTTAATTCCACCTTTAAAAAACATTACTTCCAAAGAAGAAGAACGTTTGAGGAGGTTTTGAATAGAATTTGAAAAGAAGAAATCGAATGTTTTTGAAACGCAGCTCGAAAGACAGGTTCTTAATAAATGGAGCGTGATATCTGAGTCGGATAGGAACACGTGGCATCCAGACGGGCAGACGATTACGATATCCTCATCCATCGATTAATGCAAGAAAGCGTGACGGAGAAGTGAAGTGAAGAAAGCAAACCAGACGATTTATTTTCTCTTTTTTTTTTTTTTTTTTCCGGAGAAACGTGATGTTTTGGATAAAACACCGAAATACCAAAAAAAACTTTTATACTTTGTGAAAGAGTGGTTTGTGGATCTGAACATGTTTTCTGTGACTTTAGTCAATTGGTTACAAATACTTGTGTCTTGATTTTAGAATATTTTATCATTTCTTTTATAGCTATAAGTAGGAATAAGTCATAAATCTACAATAAAACTAAAACACAAAAATCCTTGACAGAAGACCCGGAACATACAAAAACCAATTTTTTTTTTATTACAAACTCTGTATTTACTTTCAATTACCCATACGTCAACATAGGGTATAAAAAGCATTAAAATCGCTCAATATATATATATATATATATATATATATATATATATATATATATATATTTATTATTTTTTTTTTTTTAACTTCTAAGGAAATTTTTCTTTCCGAAAAAAATTAAAACATAACAAAATTTCATCCTAAACAGTATTATAGTAAGTCTTATTAAATGAAAAATTATAGTCTGACATATGAGACGTTAAGAGCCAGAACGGCCCATCCCACAATTTAATTTTTCTAAGCCGTTTTTATTTTCAATTACTCGTATGTATACATAGGATAATGAAGGAATAGTATTCGGTCAAAAAAAATTGATTTTTTTTTGCATTTCTCCACATTTTGGAACATCCCGATTTCAAAAAAGTGATCGAGAAAAAATTTCTCTCTGTGTATCTGTGGTCAGTATAACTTCCGATCAACACCTATGTTCAATTTTGGTGAACGCACAGGGATATACCATTAAAGTTTTCGTCAAAATCGCGCATGCGCATTAGGTAGATGCCATTGAAAAAATCCTGTTTTTCAGTAATTACAAAAAAAACCGGCTCTAACGGTTCAAAATCGCCGTGATAATGCCTCTTAAGGTGTAACCTCCGAATTTCCAGTAAAAATGGTGTAATGGCGTAAAAAGTTGAAAAACGAATGCCTTCAAACACAGAGTTCTCTTTCCTTGAGCATAACCTCATCAGCGATCGCTTTTTCTTCTCTCCTCAGTTTCACTTACAAGAAAGGATATTTATATGAATTATGGAAAAGTAAATCGCTAAAATCATCACTTTGTCGTAAGTTTTTTTTTTGTTTTGTTTTTCCCATACAATAATTATCGTAAAAAAATACATCTCCGAACTGGCCATTGCTACACCTCGAATTTATGCAGTGTGATTGGAAGTTGTGCCGGTATTCGATTCATTTACTATAAACTATAAATATTTAGCCTGACTGCAAATATTTAGAACCCTTGATGTTTTTCTTTGTTTACTTCATTTTTAAATTCTTTAAATGAAGTACGATTGTGTGCGTGGCTTCCGGGCAAATCTGTGGAAGGTGGGTGGTTCAAAAAATATATGAGGAATTTTTTTTTTACCTAGAAAGACCAGGACACCCCCTCATTTATTTTTACTTCTTCCCATATACAAATGTTCCAGCAAAATTTCAGAATCCTACTCCAATTAAAAGATGGCGCTCAATGAACAGTAAAAATTTCGCATTTTGTGCGTTTTTGGGTATTTGTATTGTTTTTGCTAATACAGTAAGAATCTCGATTAACCGTCCTGATTCGGACCAAAGGTAGGTCGGTTAAACGAAAATTCCGGTTTAAAGAGAGTTGTAAAAAACAATAAAAAGTAAATGATTTTCGTTTATTGAATACGGGACTTTTAATGTGTTTTTTTTTTTTTTTTATGACATAATTGTTGGAAATGATTTTTGTTGCAATAATCTTGATAATCTTTGTTTCGCTGCTCTATCTCGGAGTCTTTTTGAAGGCAATAGTTCAGTTTGATCTACATCCGAAGGTTACTCTAACCACGTCAGTTCTTTAGAAAAACAGTCAAAAACCTCACCATTACTTATGTAACTTTAGAGCAAGAGAAAAGATTCCGGGTTAAAAAGGAACAAATGATTTATTACTCATTTGGGAGATTTTAAATGATTGCCGGTTAACAGAGAGTTCCGGATAAAGGAGGGACGGTTAATCGAGGTTCTACCGTAAGTATAATTGAAAGCAATTTTCTTGCAGTTTTTATTTATACCATAATTAAAATAAATGTTAAATAAGTTAGTAAAAGTTTACGAAATAATTTAACACTAGAGGGCTCCGCCCCTGCTTAGAAACGCTCGTTAATCCCCTGTGGCACACCATTAAACTTTTGAAATTAGGATAATATTTGCCCCTATAAATTATGCGGTGTAATAATCTGAACAGCATTCAAAATAAGCGATTAGTACACCTAAATACGAAATTACTATTTGGTGTGGTGTTATGTAGATCGGTAGTGTTTTTTATTTCATCATTTAACCAAGCATTACAGTACCACTTGGCTACTTTTTTTAACACTCTTTTATTAGTTTCACCTGTATGTTTGCTTGCAACTGACTCTTTTGGTCTCGATTTTGAGCGATCAGATTTGATTCAAACTTTCACACCTGTCAAAGACCGATGACAATACAATAATTCAATAAGTTTGTCGCTTTATCACAAGGATTATCTCGTTTGCCCTTGCGGTCTTTGAATTCCAACCAACCAACCTTCTTCGAAATCGAAACCTGGTGTGCCGTTACCCGTTACAATCTCAGAACCTATAATCGAATATTGATAAGGCAGACATTTGAAAGATTTGTCGTGGGCACGACAGTTATACAAAGCGTGTTTTTTTAGTCAAATTATCCTTACCAGGATCTTCAAGATTAGTGATTTTTCATATTCAGAGACACGGTAGTGTTTTGTGGCAAGTAATATGGCATGTGCTAAGGCGTACACATGACATAAATTTGAGGCAAACATGTGACTATTGACAGGAATAACTGGAGAGTTATGTACACTTAACTAAAAAAATTAACTAAAAAAAAATGTATAGTTTACAGAAAAAATAATTAATAGTTTAAAAAACGAAAAAACACGCTTTAATAGGAAACCAAACTAAAAAGTAGAAAATAATTAATAGTTTAAAAAACGAAAAAACACGCTTTAATAGAAAAGTGAACCAAAAAGTAGAAAAATAATTTTAAATAAGTTTGAAATAAGAAAAGAGTGATTAACAAGAAATATTTATTTTATCGTAAAAAAGCGTGGGGTGCTTGATGTCAATTATTGTGAATATTTAATGATAGATATTGGTAAAAGTAGAGCCATTATGAAAATATCTTAAAAAGCACCCCACGCTTTATTACGGTAAAATAAATATTTCTTGTTAATCACTCTATTCTTATTTCAAACTTATTTAAAATTATTTTCTACTTTTTAGTTCACTTTTCTATTAAAGAGTGTTTTTTAGTTTTTTAAACTATTAATTGTATGCAGAAAATGGTGGATTGGAAATTATGTAAATACCAATCAAATGAAGTGCTTCACGAGCACGATCAGACGGTGTTTTTGATAAGATGGATGTTGCCAGATACAGAAATAACTGTTGCCAAACTATATAGCATGTAGTGAAAAACCATAAAACTTTTTTTTCTTAAAATGAAGACATGCGTTCGTTCTTATCAGCATAAAACTCGAAAATTATGCGAAATTACAAAAAAAAAGTGTAAAAATAAATAGGCATTGAGCGCCACCTTGTTAGTAGGAAGCTAAAATTTTCGGAGAATAATACTATGGGTAAATGTAAAAAAAAAAGTTAGGGAGTCTTGGTCTGCAGCTGAAAAAAAATTTTTTTTTTGAACCACCCTATTACCCACTTGTCGTAATCAAATCGGGGTAAACCTTAGCACATAGACTAGGTGTCGATGACAGCGCATTCTATCAAGTTTTGGGTACTGTCACTAAAAGGGTGTTTTCACACACTTTCTATAACCGTTTTAAATATTAACCCGTCATTGTTGTGAAACTCTCTTTTGTTGCCGAAACTATTTCAATCAGAGTAAATAAAAGAGATATTTGCTGGTGAATACGTAAACTCACATTCATTTTTAATAAATTCTGAAAAGCGGTTTGCCGGACATTTTACCGATAGAGATGTTTTTAATATTTAAAATCAAAATGTAAGCACTAAGAACACGTTGACAACAGAAACGGCGCTATGTTAATGAACATAAAAATTGGCAATGCGAGCAAAGGATTTATATTAACCCCGTGGGTACAGATTTATTGTGGAAAATTCTTGCGTTATGAACGGTTGGTTCAAAACAATAAAGGAACTTTAAAGGAATACAGCCAAACAAATTTTTTTTTTTAAAAGTATAGGTAAACCAACCGACGTTTGACTTAACCAATCATGGCTCTTGTGACATTAAAATCTATCCAATCAAACTAGTTTGAATGACGAATTAGGTTCGTCATTATTAACAGGCAAAACAAGTACATGACGAATCTCAGCCGTCAAATGTACCCAAGGGGTTAAAAATCTCTTTATGCTATATTAGGGGGGGGGGGGGCGGCTATCCACTGTAAAATACCATTGCAACCAGTGGTTCACCAATTCGTGAAGGGACAGACATCTTATTCCAACAAAAACTGCAGTTTCGAGTGCTGCACCAATGTTCAAATCCAGTCACGTAACTTCCTCCCTGCAAACAAACAAACAAAAAAAATCCGGATTTCCCTTTCTTTTCGGCGTTATAAGTCTCAACCGGGACACAAGGACTTTCTTCCCACGTTTAATTTCCCGTCGTCGTCGGATTGCATGGGCGGACAACGAGCGTGTACAGAAAGGAAACACTCTCGACACATGATTGGCTAACTCGACACACGAGGTTAATCATTCGACGCGGTCATTGAAAAGAAACATTGAGATTGGATTTTTTTTTTTTTTTTTTTTTTTTTTAGAGAACACAAAGAAGGCAGTTTTCCTGGCAGACGCATCGGACATTTTGGATCTTATTTCAACTGGTAAACAAATTTTTAAAATTAAGATGAATCTTGTAGATATGTTTTTGTTTTATACAATTGCAGCTGGTGGCAAAGTTATAATAAAAAAAATAATTATTTTAACTACTGGAAATAAATTATTTTAAACAACCGACGTACGCAACACGAACGTGCCCCGTGCGTTTGGTGGCCTATAAATGTACGTTTGACCCATTGATATAGATAAACAACTGAATAGACTGCTCCATTGTCAATGCAAAGAGAAAAACGCGCCGGGGATTGCGAAGCTGGTGGGAAGATTAACCAATCACAGTTCACTTTTATAGTTGGATGGAAATGCGAAAAACCTTGTAATGAGTTAAGAGTATATATTTTTTTGCACGTTATTACTAATTAAGGTCTACTATTGACATTTCTGCTGTGTACAACCCAAAATTTTATTTTCAATCCTCGGCAATCCGTATTTTTTTATCCCACCAACGGAATCTGGCAACGGCTTCATTTTCCCAACGTTAAGCAGTCTATCCAGTTGTTTATTTATATCGATGGTTTGACCGAGTTATAAATAATTATTTTCCAATATAACTTCGCCACCAGCTAATATCGTGTGAAACATAACTAGTAGATTCATGATCATTTTAGAATTCTTATCTATACTTACGAGTACAGAAAAGAACCAAAATGTCTCGTGCGTCAGCCAGAGAATTGCCCGGATGTAAATCGAAATTGATGGTGTTATGCCTGTAGGGGGGGGGGGGGGTAGAGAAGGGAGGGAGGTTATACAAGTCCTTTTTAATTTCAATCATCGTTGAGTGAAATTTCATTTTTTTTTTTTTTAACTCCTTTTCAAGATATAGCAGCAAGAAGTGGTTTTAACGAGAGGACTTTGAACAAATCTGGAAACAACGTTCAGTACACTACTACTAGATGACGGCTATAATTTGTACGTTCCTGCCATTTTTACTTTTAATTACTAATATGTTAGCATAGGGTAAATGAAAATTTTGCATTTAGTAAAATAAAATGGGATATTTTTTTTTTTTGGGGGGGGGGGTGCATATGTGCACTGCACGCTTTGCAACGTGCTGAGTTTTTAAAAAAAAAAGTGGTATAGAAAAAATGCTCGCATGTCGGTGGTAAGCTAACTCCTGCTGAACAAAATGACGTACAATGTTTTTGTGTACGGGTAAATGGTAGCCATGGGATCTGGCGTTAATGTTTTCATTAAAATCGTGCATGCACATTGCAAATAACTATGCAGTGTGTGTGGAGAGCGGGGGCGCACCACTAGAGAACCCCTCGTAGCGACTCCTAGCGGCAGAGGGAGGTATTCCTCATTCTGATGAGAGAGACAGATAGCTGAACATTCTCGATGTGACCATACGCAAGAATGGCGCTTGTGCAGTGGCGGCTCGTGGGTATTAAAAGTGAGGGGGCCCAAATTAACAATTGCATGTCATGGGGGGGAAGGAAACATGCAAATATCAAGACACATGAATTTCATGTAATTTTGTAAATGTTACTTACATATGTATGGGAAAAGACAACAATGTTAAACAGTTAAATTATCTAAGCATACTGATATCTGATAAAGTAAATATTTCAATAAAAGGAATTATTATTACGAAAACGACTCGATGTTTCGTTTGAGAATGGACGACGTCAGGACGTGAATGTACTTGCACCTTTTGCTTTTGAAAATTAAAAATGAAGCGAAGAATTCCTAGGCAAAAAAGTAAAGTACAGGCCTCAAATTATTCAATTGAACGTAAAATTACGGCATATCTATTTATAAATTGTTCCGTAAGAAATCCGATACTCATTCAAGGTTGAAAATTCCTGATTTGAAGCTGTAGCCGCTTTGCACCCTTTTGTATGCGATCTGCACCCCCTTGCCACTGTCTATGCGTTTGAAGGTTTAAATTTTTTATTTATGGAGATTATTTTAAGGATCTTCTGGTCTTCCGGGAAGCCTACCAAGAGCTGGACGCTATCTCAATGACCAGTGGTCAGTGATTAGGAGCAGCCATAAGTACAATATTATCGGGACTCACTGTAAAATTAAAAAAAAAAAAATTAAATTTAAAAAAAAAAAAAAAAAAAAAAAAAAAAAAGAGTGTTAAAGTTTAGCAATCTTATATGCCCTATCGGTTTCAAATTCAAGGTCGTCCGAAGAAGGGGTAATTTTGTCCCCAGGAAAACTAGCATCTTTAAGTCTTTAAGAGAAGGGTCGCTTTTTTGTAGTAATGATTGTGATTGATTAACATTTTTTCGGGTTTATTGCAAGAGCTCGCCCTGCTCCCTTCACAATAGTTAATGTCTAATGACAGAATAAATAAGTTTAAAGCTTTTTTTTTTAAATATTAAAAAAATCCCACAACAAAACAATATTAACAAGCATATATGTGAGTGGGGCCAGGGTCCAAAAAAGTGAGGGGGCCCAGGCCCCCCTCTGGCCCCCTGCACCAGCCGCCACTGCGCTTGTGCCAAATGTAGCATGAAGTGTGAGCAGTAAGGAGTTATTAAAGCTGGATTCTACACTCAGCAAGTGTCCCTTCTCTGAGAGTCTACTCCCACATAACGTAGCTGCCATTGAAAAAATACTTGTTTTTCAGCAATTGCTAAAGACACAGCTCTAACGATTTTGATAAAAATCGTTATGGTAATACAGTCAAACCCCGTTAACAAGCGAAATAGCTTAACACGAAATCCCGTTTCGTGTTAAGCAGTTTTCCGTGCTTAAAACTTAACGTTAATTTATTCGTTTAAAACGAAATTCCGGTTAACGCGAACAATTTCGGCGGCCCCGTCGACTTCACGTTCACTGGGTTTGACACCTTTGGTGATCCTTTTGGATGGGGATGGTTAGACACCTTTGGTGATCTAACCATCCCCACTTCGGAAATTTCCGTAGAAATGCTATAAAGGCGAAAAACAACTATCTATAACACACACAGTTCTAATCAACATCACCCATCAACGACTGTTTTTTTTTTTTTCCTGTTGCACTTACAATAATGAAAATGTGAAAAACGCTAAATTACACCGACACATGACAAATTTAAATGCAGTGATCAGTATCGATTGTAGCTGAAAGTTGTGCGATGTTCCACACCCCTAGGTATTCTCTGTTTCATTACCCAAAAGGAAAATTTAATGGTTATCGAAAAAAATATTGCCAATTTCACCTTTTTTTTTTTTTTTTCTTCTTTTAGCCAATGTAATAATTATCGCCAAAAATATTGCCACACTGACCAATTTTTTTTTCAATTAATGAAAATATGAAAACGAAAACGGTAAATTACACTAATTCATGTCAAATTTAAATATGTCAGTGACCAGTATTAAGTGTAATTGAAGGTTGGGCGAAATTCCACACCTCTAGTTTTAAATGGTATAACAGCTTTAAACACTTTGACAATTTCTCTTGATCCTTTCACGACATCTTCGCTGACACACACTTCAATTTTTCGAGCTCCACTTTCAAAATCCTTCTTTACCTCACTAACCTTTACAGTTGTCATAGCTTTCTATTTTTACCTGTAGAGTTAGCAGAATAATTTGGACACTCTCAATTACTTCATTAGGTTTCTATTACACAGCATTACCTAAAACAGCACAAGTTATATACACCATCGGGATACGAATTAGAACATTGGATAAACTAAGCTCTACTAAACCGCCAATGAATTGCAGCCACACGGTTCTCCTTCGAATCCTGCGCAATAGCCCGTATGTAACTACAATTTATTCTTTCTCCGAAAGCTCACAAAACTTCTCCGAAAAAACAAAACAATTGCTATCAAGCTTCACTACAAGCTTCGGTACATAAAACTTCGAACACAGCTTTAATCAGGCTCAGAAAGTAAACAAAACATAAAGCAAACGATTCTCGCCTGAACTGAGCTCACGATTTCATTTTTCGTCTCTTTAAATAGCATTGCGGCAAAAATATCTAGCAAAATCCAATCATCCAATCACCTGATCGAAATGCCTCGAAATTTTCCGAATGATTTAAGTGTTGCCACGTTTTTCCAACCTGTATTATCGCTGACTACAAATTAAATTAAATGAAAATAGAACGTTAAATACGTCACTGTTTAACAGAATAAAATAAAACAGATCTTTAAAATAAATATGTATTACAATGATTTACAGACGATTTTTGTAACAATATCAACAGACGCAAACCAGTTTAGGGGAGACCATGAATCTATATGATGATTGTTGAAGCCTTCTTCGGTTTCAAGTTAATAACCAAACATGCATGATCTAGAAGATAAAAAATTATAGATTTTTCTGTCGATAGTCTAAAAGTTCTTCTGGTCAAAGAAAAATTCGAAAACTACTGCTTACAAACAAACGAAATGGTGTCATAAGTCGGTGACTATATGAGGGGGGGGGGGGGGAAAGAAACCCGACGAAATTGTATCGCCTTTTGCGAAAATGTGGGTCAAGAGGTAATGCCATTTGGTCGGAACATCTATCTCGACTGTCACAGCTTCACAGTGCGATTCAAATCAAGAGCGCGAAGCCACTGCACATAACTGTGATGGATGACAGGTGAAAGCGGACCTCACCTTCACCGACTTTTCCTTTGTTGTCGCCTTTTTTTTTTTTAACTGCAGACCATTCAGTTTTCGTTTTTATAGGATACTGGCGAACCTGCGCATTTGAGATAACTGTGAGGAATTACTACAGTCAAATCCGATCACCACGAAGTCAATGGGGCCGATCGAAATTTTTCGCGATGTTGACCGTGCAAAAACTTTTTCATCCAATTAACCTTTAACTGCTGTAAGCGGTATGACAGACCGAGAGTCAGTTTTTTGTGGAATACTTCCACTCCCTAAAATATCTCTCATCTTTGACTTTTATATTAATTTTTCTGATACTATGTTTCTTAAGCTTTAAACTGATGTTCACAAATTTGTTTGGCGCAGTATGGACCATGAGTTGCTCTTGCGCCAAAAACCTCAAACCACCCAACCACAGCAGTTACAGGTTAATGCATATTTAAACTACAGGCAACTCACGATAACTCGGAAGTCTCATAAGTCGAATGTTATTTTACCTCCGTCAGGCTTTTACATTCCATTCCATATTTAAAGTGTGAGTCAATGGTGTTGATTTACGTTGCCTTTGAATAATGTTAAAACGTAATTTGAGTACGCTTAGTCCAACTCAAAAAGTTAAATTGATCAATGAAACTGAACAAAATCTGAGATGAAAGAAGAAAAGATGTTGCTTTAAAGAACCATTATTCCTCCGAATACTCTTTCAACCACTTTGGTTGGTTGGTTGTTTTCAGATTATCTGGCGCCGTCAGCAACACGAGGGCTATAATGCGCCGAAACATTCGTCATTAGACAAGCCAACATACATTTACAAACACCCACGCCTAACACGGGACTCGGAACCCGCAACCTCGCGGTCTAGAAACTAGCACGCTAACCACTATACCGTTTGGTCGGCAGCACCCATCCACAAATAATATTCAAGATTTCGTGGTGCAAGAGTTACACACCTATTATACTGCACCAGACTGTCAGAACAGAACTTGGGACCACCGCGAGTAGGGGAAGCCCTCGGGAAGGACTTTCAAAAGGAGACTAACTAGCCATTGAGTTTCGAGTGGAAGAAAACACTATGTATCACAAACCCCTCTTATTTCAACCAAAGTACGAGCTTCTCCAGTACATCTGGAGACAAGTTCCTCTGCTTACAGTTGAATTTTGCATCGGGTCTCGACCAGACCTTTCATTTGACATAGGATTCGTATAGTTTTTCCTGAAAAATGTTTGTCTCAGCCTGACGGGTTGGTTGTTTTCAAATTATCTGGCACAGTCAGCAACACGAAACATTCGTCATTAGACAAGCCAACATACATTTACAAACACCCATGCCTTACACGGGACTCGGAACCCGCAACCTCGCGGTCTAGAAGCTAGCACGCTAACCACTGTACCGTTTGGTCGGCGCTTAGCCTGACGGGATCTTAATATATACATTAGTGAAAAGTATACCTTAAAGTACAGGGCGCTGTGGGTAGACTATACTAAACTTCAACTTAACTAGACATCACTTAGACGGTAGATCGTGACAGTGCTCATAGGTATTTAATCCATTTTGGCGGCGTGAAAGCATAATGTTCGCCAAACCACAACAGAACAAAAGGCTCTAAGGTTTGGCGAGAATTATGTCTTCACTCCGCCAAAATGGATTAAATACCTATGAGCACTGTCACGATCTACCGTCTAAGTGATGTCCAGTTAAGTTGAAGTTTAGTATAGCCGCTATTCTTCCGGATCATTGCGCGGCGACAAACAATGGAAGCCTCATTTCCAGTGAAAGAAAGATGGACAAAGTTCATTGACACAGTCCTCTCTATGCGGGCTACTTCGGAAAAGAGATTGAATGTAAATTTAAATAATCTAACGACAGTTTCTTTATAATAAATTATTAAAACGCGTAGTTACATTACTTAGACTGGCATCAGTTTGGCCACAAAATTTTGAAAAAAAAAAAAAGTTCCTTGATAATTCCCCGATAGATTTCTAAAAAATTCCCTGATTTTAAGGCAAACTTTTTTCAAATTTCCCCAATTTTCCAGAAGTGCAGACTCCAGGATCAAATAGAACATGTATACTAAAGGGAAAATATGGCAATTTAAAAAAAAAAAATAGTTTAGGCTGTAATGAAAAGTTCAAACTATTCCGAAACACTACACTCCATTGCAATTTTCCGGGAAAATGGCGCCAAAATTATGGATGAAAGGGAAAATGTGTCTTCGGAACAAAGAAAATTTCTCTGATTTTCGTAAAATTTTAAAAAATGCCCCGACATTTCCCTGATTTTTTCCAGAATCAGAAAGCTCCCCGATATTTCCATGATTTCCAGGTTTTTCAGATTCTGTGACATCACTGGAACGATTTAAATATACAGGACAAAGTAGTAAGAAAATAATATAAACTTGTTTGAAACCAAGCACTTGGGGAATGATAGACATAATTGTAAAAACTAGGTAAACAAAACAGTAAATTCAAGGTGTACGCCAACTTTGCGCGTTTGGCGATATATTTTTGGCGATAATTATTACATTATTCCTTTCCGAGAAGTTAAACGGACGAAAAACTGTCTTTGAGGGACAATGCTCAAGGAAAGAGAACCCATATGCTAACTAAGTTTGTTTTCAACTTTTTACGCATTTATTAAATTTTTACAGAAATTTCGGAGGTGGGACTGTTTAAAAACACTTCAAAAGACTCTACCATAGCCATTGATCAAAATCGTTAGAGCCGTTTTTTTGGCCTATTGCCGTATATAGCTATCTCAAACGAAAACCTTAATGACAAGTCCCATGGCCACCACTGATCTGTACACAAAGAGATGTAGATGCACTGTAGAGTTACACAACTCAAAATAAATTATATTTTATTTTACTTATTAATAGCGATAGTATAAAAAAAAGATGGCAGCATCAAAATCAATCGGGACATTTCGAAGTGTTTCCACCATGGGATTGGTTGATTGGATTTTGCTAGAAATTTCCGTCGCGAGCCTATAAAAAATAAAAGAGACCAAAAAAAAAAATGAAATCGAGACTTCAGTCGAGTATAGGATGCTGTTTGGAAGGAATCGGATCTTTCGTATACTTTCGCTGTGCCTGCATTATCGCTGTGTTGAAGGTTGTATGTACCAAAGCTTGATAGCAATTGTTATGTTGTTCGAAAAAGTTTTGTGAACTTTCGAAGGAAGAATAAATTATATTTTTTATTTAGCAAAAGTTTTATTTAGTAGAGTTTTCTCTGAAAAAATTTATTACACTATGGCAATCGGTTCGTAAATTAAACAGACTCTCATAGTTACATAACTCAAAATTCTTCATTTTGAGAAAAAGTTGGTACAAAATCCCTGACTGCATGTATTCATAGCTTGTTACTTTTGCCGTTCCAGGTTCAACAAGTACATGTAGTCTGTGATTCTATACACATCACACTATTATGAACAAAAATGAAGAATTTTGAGTTGATCGCTTTTGTAGGCAAGGTTGCGATATGAAAAAAGAGACCCGATGCCATTTGGATGTTTTAAAATCCTTTATATTTAACTTCGATTTTGTCGATAACGGACAAAATCTTCGGAGGACTAATTAACCCATTTGCCGTCATCTAATCAAGATGCGACTTGGCAGATAGACTCGTTGTCGACGACAATGCATTCTATCAAGTTTTGAGAGCAAGAGAAACCAGGGAGGTGGGGCATCGTTCAACTTTCAATCACTCTATAATATTGGTCATTGCATTTAAATTTGATACGGTGTTATTTATCGTTTTCATATTTTGACTCATTTGAATAAAAATGACTAGTTTGGCGATATTTTTGGCAATAATTTTTACACAGGCCAAAAAGAAGGTGGTGAAATAGGCGATATTATTCGACAGACATTACATTACCCTTTCTTGTACGTGAAATGAAAACAAAAATCAAACGTTGATGGGCGATGCTCAAGGGTAGAGAGCTCTGTGTTAAAGGCACTCGTTTTTTAATTTTTTACACTTTCATCGCATTTCTACGGGAATTTCGGAGGTGGGGACTAGAAAAACACCTTACAAGCACAGCATTACATTAGTGCAGAGATTTTAATCAAAATCGTTAGAACCGTTCTTAGCGAACCAAATTTAAACATCATAGGTTAATTTGTTCGTAAGTTATACTCACCATGTACATACAGACACCATCGAAATAGATAAACAACTGGATAGACTGCTTACCGCTGGGAAAATGAAGCCGTTGCCAGATGCAAATGGTGGGATAAAAAAATACGGATTGCGGAGGATTGAAAATAAAATTTCGGGTTGTACACAGCAGAAATGTCAATAGTAGACCTTAATTAGTAATAATGTGCAAAAAATATATATACTCTAACACTTTACAAGGTGTTTCGCATTCCCATCCAACTATAAAAGTGAACTGTGATTGGTTAATCAGCCCACCAACTTCGCAATCCCCGGCGCGTTTTTCTCTTTGCATTGACAATGGAGCAGTCTATCCAGTTGTTTATCTATGTCGATGACAGACACAGAGACATTTTTTCTAGACCACTTTTGTAAAATCAAGATGTTCCAAAACGTGGAAAAATGCAAAAAAAAAAAGAAGATTTTTTTACAGAATTTTATATTTTCATTACCCTACGTTAAAGCCCCTATATTTGTGTTTTATAAAGAGCTCTACCCTATGTTAACATGGGTAATGGGAAGTAAAAAGAAAATTAGTCCATGGCACAGAATGGAAGTTTTTTTTCGATCAAACACTACGAAAGCTCGATCTGAGTCAATTAACTTGCAATTCCACATAAAAGTTGGCATAAAGCTTGGCGTCCACTATCGCTAAGCAGAGCAGATCAGAGCGGAGTGGATTAGAGCCAATTACAAGGCTGTCAACGTCTACTATAGCACGAGCCTCGATCTACAATGGACGTTGACAGCCCTTGTATTTGGCTCTAATATTTTCCGCTCTGACCTGCTCTGCTTAGCGATAGTGGACGCCAAGCTTAAAGGATTTATAAAATAGTTATTAATGCAACTAGTCGGGAAAGAAATACTTTTTCAAAAGAAGTAAAACGCTTATTTGACGAGTACACTCGAGTCAAATAATTTACCGAGTTTCAAAAAGGATTTCCCCACGTGTTGCGTACAATAATTTTTCATAATCACGAGCAAAAAATATTTTTAATACAAATATTTATTAATGTTGGCAACTCCAGTCGATGAATTTCTTTTGGAAAATATGTCATATCAATGCCAAGATTATATAATATTCGAACACGAGGCGTGCGTGTAAGTACTTTTTCACACTAGTGCGAAAAAGATACTGTTGAGTGGTTGAGTTCGAAAGATTTGAAGCCAAAGCAGATCAAAACTTGCAGAAATTTATTCCGATATAACTCCTCACAGATTCCTTTACAACTCCAGAACTTCTCGTTCTAGTAGACTCAATACAGCTCTATACACAACAATAGAGCACAAAACAGCAGTTAAAAACTTGACAACACAACTGCTAAATCACCGCAAAAGACAATGCGATACAGTTCGCTTTCGGAACTCTCTGAATGCTCAGTATCTCAACTCAGTAATTCCATTCACTCATTGACTCAACTCCGTCAACTACTGATTTCCCCGCTCTCTTGGTCATCTTTATATAAGAGAGGCGAACTTTCGTGAATCTTCCAGAGATAGACATTTGGAGAACTTTCCAGATCGTAGTCGAAAAGTCCTATACATGTAAATGGGGACCGAAAATTTCGCCAAATTGTCGCCATGTTTGGCGACATTTGGCGATTTCTCGTCAAATTCGGCGACAAATATTAGTCGCCAAAACCGTCGCCAGCTTGGCTCTATCTCGCCAATTTGGCGAGATTGCAATTACCATAATGTTAAATACCCTGCTCCTTGTAAAACTCGCTTCCCAGCGTTATCTCTATAAAACTCGTTATCAAGCATTAATAGACACACTATCATCAAGCATTAAAGACGAACTATTGCACTGCCTTATGCGAGATGTACATAAATTTTCCTATTTACAAAATTAACACTACGAAATATTTACAAATATACAAAAATTCGTAACAATACTTTCCCTCATTCCTCCAAGTGAAGTACTACTTTCACCTCGATTCTGATTAAAAATTATTAAATAAAGTTAAATTTTTTTAACTCTGTTATAAAAACTTGTATGGGTTAGTTTTTATATTCAGTTAATTTTTATGCAATTATATGAAAGTCGATTGGAGACTGTGAAATACCTGCTCAAAATTGATCTCCATTTGGCGAACAAAAATACCTGGTATCACTTGAGATACCCATCTCCCAATGTATCAGAGAGATTGCCACTGCTTTTTTTAGGGTGCTTTTAATATTAATACAAATGGTGCCGCGGTCTATTTTTAGAAAAGGGTGTTGGCCCTTAAGGATTCCCCTGTCATCGAAAATAGGAACGATCAGGGGCATTGATTAGAATGCTGCGGAGGGGGGATAAAAAAGAACGGAGTTGAGTGGTTGCTATAAACACATTTCACCAAACGATTTTCCTTCTGCAATTGGGGGGGGAAAAAATTAACTTTTTTTTTCCAGCTTTCGTTCAAAGTTGTTGTTTTAAATAACGGTAAATGGAGTGTGCTTTTTGAAGTTATTAGCAAATATTAGTTCAAGTAGAGTCGCCATTTTGTGTGCGAGTAATTATGAAGATTTAGGGGGCTGTACATAAATGTCATATCTTTTCTCCGTACTTTTTTTTTTAAACTCCCCTACGTAACAAAGTGCCACACTTCACCAAAGCACCTCCCCCGTAAAATCCTCCGAGGAGGGCTAATTGTCCCACTTGCCATATCCATTGATAAACAACTGGATAGACTGCTCCATTGTCAATGCAAAGAGAAAAACGGATTACGAAGCTGGTGGGAAGATTAACCAATCACAGTTCACTTTTATAGATGGATGGAAAAGCGAAACACCTTGTAAAGTGTTAAGAGTATATATTTTTTTGCACATTATTACTAATTAAGGTCTACTATTGACATTTCTGCTGTGTAAAACTCAAAATTTTATTTTCAATCCTCGGCAATCCGTATTTTTTATCCCAACAACGGCATCTGGCAACGGCTTCATTTTCCCAGCGTTAAGCAGTCTATCCAGTTGTTTATTTATATCGATGGCCATATCAGGTCAAGCTGAAACTTATCAGATAGACTCGTAATGTCGATAACATTGTATTCTACCAAGTTTTGGGTGACACAAAAAAAAAAAAAAAATTCACTTAAATAAGATGCAATTGCACATAAGAGCAATGCACTTAATAATAATGATTTGTACATTTTATACGTGTGTAAAGTCACACTTTTTATTAAATCCCCCTTTTCCTTGTCACAAAGTGTCCCAGCTATATACCCCCTATAGAGACGACTGCAATTTTTGGACCAATATTCTGAATTTTTTATAGAAATTGGAGAAAAGTGAGTAGATCCACTGGTCTGCAGTGGCAAAAATGGCCGAAACTGGTCAAAAATCGACTTATAATAAGTTGAACTAAATCCAATTGCCAAATGCGGCATAACTTGTCAAATAATGAGCGTTTTTTTTTTTTTTATTAATATTATTTGTTAACCCTCACTCTTTAATTTTCAATTAAGAAGGTTGCAGACGATTCAGATATCTGGCGACGGGCTACTTGCATCTATTAAAAGGGAGCCAAGTTGGCAAAAAATATTACGTCACGTATGACGTAACTGATGTCGCCAATTTGGCTTACTTTTAAAAGATATAAGTTTTCCAAGCCAAAGATCAGAAATCGTTTGCGCTTTTTCTCATTGAAAATCAAAATGAAGTGGGTTGCCAGACGAATAAGTTTGTTCTATTTTTGGCAAGTTATGACATATTTGGCAATCGGATTTTAGTTCAACTCATTCCAAGTCGATTATTGATCAGTTTCGGCCATTTTTGCCACGGCAGACCAGTGGATTCCTAATCTACTCACTTTTCTCCAATTTCTATAAAAAATTCAGAATGATGTTCGATGGGGTCCAAAAATTGCAGTCGCCTCTCGGATTATGTGTTGTCATTTGCGGATGGCGCCTTATTTGGTTTTACACGAGAAATATATGTAAACTTATCGACAAACTATTCTGTATAAGTAATGTGAGGTATAAATGAAACTGTTAATTTTTGTATTGCAATTTTTTTTTTTTTTTTTTTTTTTATTATTATTATTTTTATTTACTTCGATTATGTTTGTCGATGACAAATCTGTCAAGGCCTAATGAACCCCCTTGCCGTTATCCAATCGGGTTGAAACTTGGCAGATAGATTCGATGTCGATGGCAATGCATTCTATCTTGGGGCTGTTACTGTCACTCTAAGAGGTCCCTTTTACGGAATACTAATAAACCAATTTGCCGCCATTATAAAAAATAAAATTACTTTTATCAGAAAAAATTATTTGTATGTGAAAATATAAATTCACGTTCATTTCTAGTAAATAAAATCTTGAAACATAGTTTGCCGCACATTTCGCTGATAGAAATGTTTTTGATGTCGGCATTGTGTAAATGAATAGAAAAATTGACGATGCATAAAAAAGATTTTTTAAAAACTCTGTTTTTATGTGCTATAATATTATTTTTAATTTTATAAAGCGTTTCATTTAAACTTTAAAACTTAAGTAAAATATAAATCGTGGGTTCAATACCGGCAAAAAAATTACAAATTTTAAAAAAAATTAAATAATTTATAATTAAAATCGCAAAACAGATATTCTTCTTAGGAGGGAATATCTGTTTTTTCCCCTCGAGTTTTGGAGGAAAATTGAGGAATTTTCGAGCTTTTAATTTTTTTTAGGAATTATCGAAAAATTTAAGTAGAATTTTAGGAATTTCAGGGTGAAGCATAAATTTACGGAATATTAGGAGTTTTAAAGCTAGTGTGCCTCCTGCATTTTCTGTGAAAATATTCAAAACGTGACAGAAACGTGAGTTTTCCACTATTTCTAAGTGTGAACGGACCAAGAGCTGTAATTCGGTGCTTGAGCAAAAATGAGCATTAACATTTTTTTCCCCTCAAACAATTTATCCTATGCATAACCATTGGATATAAATAATGCTTCCTTGACTATACTAAACTTCAACTTAACTAGACATCAAGGGCCGCGTAGCCCAGTCGGGAGAGTATCGTTCTCGCAACTAGATGGTTGCGAGCCCTGAGGTTGCGAGTTCGGGCCTGGGACCGACTAAAGACCGCCGTGTTCGCTAATGGTGACTGGAGCACGTTAAATCAGTCATGGTCGCAAAGTCCTCCAAGTTCCCATACAAATCAATACCTCTGGGGGTGGCAAAGCCAAGTCTTCTGGTGGAATCTTCTGCTTGGTGATGCCTCTAAATAAAATTAAGAAGTTCCACATACGGTCGGTAGTACTGCCATCTACCGGATAGCTACCGAAAGAGGTAGAAATGAACTCTTCGGCGGCTATAGGTAGACTTGCGCACTCCCTCTTGCGAGTGTGCTCTTACATCCTGTGCAGTACTGCCCACTACCGATCTGTACGGGATATGGGGTTGGTACAAAATGCTCAAGCAGAGGTGCCTTAGTCCCCATAGTCCTTGATAAGAAGAAGAAGAAGAAGAAGAAGAACTAGACATCACTTAGAGGGTAGATCGTGACAGTGCTCATAGGTATTTAATCCATTTTGGCGGAGTGAAGACATAATTCTCGCCAAACCTCGTAGCCTTTTGTTCTGTTGTGGTTTGGCGAACATTATGCTTTCACGCCGCCAAAATGGATTAAATACCTATGAGCACTGTGACGATCTATCGTCTAAGTGATGTCTAGTTAAGTTGAAGTTTAGTATAGTGCAAAACGGCTTATCTAGGTTCCTTTTACAAAGTTAGAATTTTTACATTTTTTTTTTTTTTTTTTTTTAGTTTTAGTTTTTCTTGTTTTCATAACACTTTTTACTTTCAATTACCCATATGTTTAACAAGTGCAATGAGCCGACCAAACGGTATAGTGGTTAGTGTGCTTGCTTTCTAGACCGCGAGGTTGCGGGTTCCGAGTCCCGTGTTAGGCATGGGTGTTTGTAAATGTATGTTGGCTTGTCTAATGACGAATGTTTGCGGCGCATTATATAGCCCTCGTGTTGCTGACGGCGCCAGATAATCTGAAAAACAACCAACCAACCAAAGTGCAATGAAAGTAAAGCATTAGGTCTAAAAAAATTAGTTTTTTTTTTTTTTTTTTTAATTTCTTCACGTTTTGGAACACTCTGAATTCATGTGTGGAACATCGTTCCTCAAGTTTCAATTACACAACAAAACTGACGTGGATTTGTGTCATTTACCGTTTTTATATTTTCATCATTCAGAAAAAAAAAAACGACCAGTATGGCGATATATTTTTCGATAATTCTTATATTATCCTTTCTTATAAGCGTAACTGAGGAGAGGAGTTAAAAACGATCCTTGATGAGATGTGCTCAAGGAAAGAGAACTCTGCGTTGAAGGCATTCGTTTTTCAACTTTTTACGCCATTATAGCATTTTTACGAAAATTTCGGAGATGGGGATGTTTAGAACTCCTTAAGAGGCATTACCACAACGATTTTTATCAAAATCGTTAGAGCCGTTTATTAGGAATTACTGAAAAACATGATTTTTTTCAATGGCAGGTACTTTATGCGCATGTGGGGTTTGGACGAAAACCTTAATGGTAGGTCCCATGGCCACCACCAACCGGTACACCAAATTTGAACATCGTAGGTCAATTTGTTCGGGAGTTATGCTGACCACAGACACACAGACATTTTTTAAAAATCACTTTTTTTGGAATCAGGATGCTCCAAAATGTGGAGAAATTAAAAAAAAAAAAAAAAAAAAAAAAAATCGATTTCCCCCCCCCCCCCCCCAAATGCTATACTTTCATTACCCTATGTGCACATAAGGGTAGTTAAGAGTAGAAAGAGGAGGTCTAGAAAAAATGTCCGTCTGTGTGCCTGTGGTTAGCATAACTCCCGAACAAATTGACCTACGATATTAAAATTTTGTACCAAGGTGGCCAAGGGACCTACCAATAAGGGTTTCGTCAAAATCGCGCATGCTGATGCGCGTAAGGTTGAAATCATGAAAAAAAAAATCATGTTTTTCAGCAATTGCTAAAAAACGGTTCGAACGATTTTGATAAAAAATCTCTGTACCCAATGCCTCTTAAAGCATGGTTCCCACTCAAATCACAGAATGAAAATCAATGACTTTTAAGGACCTAAATAATGTCTTTAAGGACCTTTGAAAATTTGTTTTCAGGCATCACGTCTATATATAAATTTTTAATAATGTATATTCTACCAAAAAAAGTTACAAGTTAGCGCATGCGTAATACAAATAAGTCAGAGAATTCTGGTGAGGATAAGTGGCAATTACTCGAGGACAGCAAGTCTGAGTTGTATTTTAATAAATTGTTGTTGGGTACACAACATCCACAAAAATTAAGGACTTTTTAAAACCCTCTGAGCGTCAAGGGAATGGGCGAAATTATACAGTTGTTTTCCCTGCAATAATTTTTAAATTTTATTTCTGATCCAAATATATAATTTTTTTTTAATTATTTTTTTATTTATTTTGTTTTAAGTAGGTTTTAAACTATCATCCTAATAAAAAGATTTAAGAAATATTTTATTTTACATTTTATTTATAAATTTAAAAAAAGGTTGTGTATTGCTGGAAAAACTGGGGATCAAATGACGGATATATATACTCCCGTGACCCTCAGAAGGTTAAGGACCTCTAAGCATTTTCAAGGACTTTTAAGCACTTTTGGGCATTTTCAAGTAGTTTCAAGGCCTTGAAAACAAGTTCAAAAATATTAAGCACTTCTAATGACTTTCAATGACCGTGGGAACCCTGCTTAAGGAGTTCTAACAGTGCCCACCTCTCAAATTCCAGAAGAAATGCAAATTGAAAAATGAGTGTCTTTAACAGAAAGCTCTCTAGCATCCCCCATTAACGGGGACCATGGTGGACACCATGTGGACAACTTCGCCCATGGAGTTGATGCTTTGCACAAGGAGTTGATTCTAGGCCTAACTAATGAATTCCAATTCTTTTCTAATAAATATATTGTTATAAGCACATATTTATTGACATCTACTTCTCATGTTTTATGTATAAACTAGCTAAATACCCGTGCTTCGCTACGAAATTTTAACGTGTGCAATATTTTAGCTAGCTGTGAGGCCTCGCATTGCGGAAATCTGTCATTCGTGTATAGGACCCAGTTTTTGGCGCTTCCCTCGCAGGAAGGTTCATCACTACGCAAAATCGAGCTCGCTTCGTTCGCTAAATCAAAAAGAAACTAAATAAAAATTTTAAATTCTGTTTTTCATAAGTCCAATTAGAAGGCTAAAACTACTTATGTTGAAAATTTCAGAGCTGTAGCCCATTTAGTAGTCGTTTTGTAAAATGTTTATTAATTAATTAAAAAAATTAATTAAAAAAGAACTAATTAAAATTTAAACATTCCGTATGTGATGTTTACAATTAGAAGGCCAAAACTACTTATGTTGAAAATTTCAGAGCTGTAGCCCTATTAGTAGTCGTTTTGTAAAATGTTTATTAATTAATTAAAAAATTAATTAAAAAAGAACAAAAGAAAAATTTAAAATTCTGTTTTTTAAAAGTCCAATTAAAAGGCCAAAACTACTTATGTTGAAAATTTCAGAGCTGTAATCCTATTAATATCGTTTTGTAACATATTTATTAATTAATTAAAGAAATTAATTAAAAAAGAACTAATTAAAATTTTAACACTCTGTTTGTGATGCATAAAATTAGAAGGCCAAAACTACTTATGCTGAAAATTTCAGAGCTCTACTCCAATTTTAAGTAGGTTTCTATAGATCCACAGAGCCACAGACAGACACACAGCTTGTTTTATTATTATAGATTAAGTGTATGCAAATTTTTTGTCCATCATTATATGATATTTAAACATACTTCTTCCAAAAATGAGTTTTTAAAAATGCTAAGTTCCATACATATAAATAGGCCTAAACTTGGTGACAATGAATGATTATGGTGGTATAGCTGCGTCAAATGTTGAAACTTTTTTTAAAAAATGCAGCGATAATAGTGGATAGAAATGTGGCTAGCAATAGTCTTATTCGATTTTAATCTTAGAGTATAGTAGATGTTATGAAAAATTAACAAAAATTTGAAGTTACATTACATAAATGGTACCAAAGAAAAAAAATTTATATATCTTTTAACCAATTTAAAAAGAATTTTCTAAATTTTAGTTGTGGCTTAAACCAAGAAAGAATCTAAAAAATACAAGTTAGAGAGGTAAAAACAAAATAAAGAATACAAGAGAAAAAGACGTGAGCATATTAAAAACAACCCAGAGTTATATGAAGAAGCAAAGAGAAAAAATCTCAAACGGTACAAAGTTAAAAAAGAAACAGGTAAAATAAAATCTATTAGTGAAATTTCACCAGCCCGTGAGTAAAGAGCTAAGCAAAAAAGTTGGAAAGCATGTTCAAAGAAATACTGTGCAGCCTCAAAAAGGAAAAGTTAGTGCACATATTAAGTCTGGATAACTCTTCTAGTCCTTGGATATCTGTAGTTCTAAATGAACCTATAGAACATCAAAGCAATTCGTTATTATCACTGTGTGCAAGCTCTGAAAAACCTGCAGAAACTTAATCTTCCTGAAAATCTAGATAAGTGGTAGGAAAAAGTAAAAAAAGGTAGGGCAGAAGCTTACAAGAAAATAAAAAACTGGGAAAACTAAAAGTGTATAAAATATAACAAGTGAAAAAGTAGATAATATAGGGAAAAGGGGGAAAAAACAAAAGAAAAGATGAAACGCAAAATACTGAAGTTAAGAAATTGACAAAAGGTTTGAAGTTATCTTCTCCTACAAAAAGATTAGTTTTCAGTGAAGCATTAATTTGCAAACTGACTGATAATTTTCAGAAAACATGCAGTAAGAAAGAATCGAGGAAATATTTTTTCTGTTGCGTAGTTGGGAAAATTATAAGTTCCTCAATGAAGTTAAAAAAGAAAAAATATTCAAATATTTCAAAAGAAGAGATGTTAAAGAATAAACCACTATTCAAGCCCATTTGGGACAGAATAAACAAGATATTCGGAATTTTTTTTGGAAGACATTTCTTGCAGCACTTTATGTCTTGGAAAGAAAGATACAATAACCAGAAAAGGAGTGAAGAAACATAAAAGGTTAACAACAGTTTGAAAAACCTTCACAGGGGTTTCTCCAGTTAGTGTATGTAATATTCCATACAATACTGTACATTTTGTAAACTTTGACCGTTTTGGTGTGTTTAGAAGAAAATAGGCCTACGAAACTCGTGTCTGTCAGCTTCATGAAACTTATGTTGATAAAATTAAAACAGATAAAGATTATTTCAGAGAGTAACCCCAGCTGAGTTGTACAAAAGTTTGTTCCGTGATAAAGACAATATTGAAGAGTGTTTAGAGAGGAATTGTAAGGAATGCAAAAACCAGAAAAATACATTTATTGGATTATTCAAAAGGTGACACTGTATCGTATGAGAAATTGATTTTTTTTTTTAAAGTAGACATTATAGTCAAAGGTATTCCGAAAACGGTTAATAAATAGTCTAAAACTCAAGATTTACCCCTTGTCTGTGGAATATATTTGAAAACGCATTTGCGTTGCCCGAACTGAGTGTCTTAGGCAAGAGGTTAACTGTTCTGCTGCTGAACTGGTTCATGCCTTACAATCAGATTGTTGGTTGTTTTCAGATTATCTGGCGCCGTCAGCAACACGAGAGCTATAATGCGCCGAAACATTAGTCATTAGACAAGCCAACACACATTTACAAACACCCATGCCTAACACGGGACTCGGAACCCGCAACCTCGCGGTCTAGAAGCTAGCGCGCTAACCACTATACCGTTTGGTAGGCGTGACAAGTTTTGGAGAATGACCCATATATAGTATTAATCTATATAAAAACGAATATATGTCTGTGTGTCTCTCTGTTTGTCCTTCATGCGTTACTACACCATTCATCAGATCACCATGAAACTTTGGGAAATTGTTGAGTACACCCCCGCGAAGGTTTCTGGCATAAAAATTTGGGATGGAAGAGGGGCCAAACGTTCCAAATTAGGGAAATTCGATTGTCCCACTTCCAATGAACACACAACTCCGAAAATTTTAACTCATATAAAAAAAGACGAACATAGAAAAAGTAAGCTATTCCGATCTCGATTAATAAATTTTAAAAGGTCGAAAAGGGGTCAAACATTCCAAATTAGGGATATTCGAATGTCCAACTTACAATGTAATCACAGCTTTGATATTCGGTACAAATGTCAACAAGAGCAAGCATAGAAAAAGTAAGCTATTCCAATATTGATTCATTAATTTTAAAGGGTCGAAAATGTGTCAAAACGATCCAAGCAGAAACATTCCAATGTTCTACTTCCAGTGCAGTCATAACTCTGAAAATTGGTACAAAAGTCAGCAAGGGCAGGCGTAGAAAAAGTAAATTATTACGATGTCGATTAACAAGTTTTAATAGGGTCGAAAAGAGGTCAAACGTTCCAAACGTGGAATTTTCAAATGTCGCATTTGCAATATAGCCACAACTCTGATATTATGAACAAATAATTAAGACAAGAATAGAAAAATTAAGCTATTGCGATCAAAATTAACTAATATTAAAGGGTCTGAAAAGGGTACAAACAATCCCCAAAAAATATCCCAGTTCCAATCTAGTCATAAATCTGAAATTTGATACAAAGAGCAAGCATAAGATAAAGTAAACAATTCCGATCTTGATTAACTCATTTTAAAGGGTCGAAAAGATATCGAAACTTTCGATACGACGAATAGCGCAAAATATCCCATTTTCAAAAGAAGACACAATTCAGCAATTTGATCCATCTACCAATAAAAATAAGCTATTCCAATATCGTTTGACTAATTTTAAAGAGTCGAAAGGTAATTTAAACGTTCCAAACGAGTTCTACTTCCAATGTAGTTACATTTCTGTAATTTGGTACAAATATCTGCATAGCGAAGCATAGAAAAAGTAAGCTCTTTCGATCCCGATTAATTAATTTTAAAAGGTCGAAATGGGATCAAAACGGTTCACATGTTAGGAATATCTCTGTACCTTACTTACCAAAAGTCAGAATTATAAAATTTGAAACTAAAGTTCGATTTTCAGAGGTCGAAACGGGATCGATTGGTTGGTTGGTTGGTTGTTTTCAGTTGGTTGTTTTCAGATTATCTGGCGCAGTCAGCAACACGAGGGCTATAATGCGCCGAAACATCCCCCGTCATCAGACAAGCCAACATACATTTCCAAACACCCATGCCTAACACGTAACTCGAACCCGCAACCTCGAGGTCTAGAAGCTAGCACGCTAACCACTATACCGTTTGGTCGGCGTGGAATGCTAGAATGCCTTTCGATTGTTATAATGCACATGGTAAAATTTCGTAGCGAAGCACAGGTATTCAGCTGGTAGTATATAAATCTCTGATGGAGAACCAAAGTGAAATACTTCGATTCTCACTACAAAAACGAATTTTATTTTCAAAAGTTTATATTAGTCGGCAAAATACTTTACGATGAAGAGCGTGATTAAAAAAAAAAAAAAAAAAAAAAAAAAAAACATTCTATTGCCACTGTAAATTTAGTTATTTGAATAGGATTTGACATGGTTGGTTGTTTTCAGATTATCTGGCGGCGTCAGCAACACGAAGGCTATAATGCGCCGAAACATTCGTCATTAGACAAGCCAACATACATTTACAAACACCCATGCCCAAGACGGGACTCGGAACCCGCAACCTCGCGGTCTTGGATTTGATATGATGCAAGAGCTACACGTGGACGCGGAACTAAAAAAAAAAATGCTATTTCCATAAGCAGTCCAATTTCAAGAAGGAGAAGCCTTCTGTGAAGTATTTTAAGCGAAATTGGCATATAGATAGGGAGAAAACCCGGAAAACTCCCATTAGGCAGTCAAACAAATTTCAAGACTATCTGTGGCCGTCGCATCTACCCATTTTTAAAGTACTAGTTCGTGAAGCATTGATGAACGTAAAATCAAATCTGCGTCCTTTTGCGTACAAGACACGATTTTGAATTTAGGGTGCAGATGTACATTAGGGTACTGGCAATTTTTGTAGCATATTTGGAACTGAAATAAAACATCTGAACACCAATTACGAATACTATTAAACTGTTGAGAGAATTAGATTAAGATGTTCCTCCATTCGAAAATATTTTTCTTCCAAATAAAGCCAAGGAAAATGACCAAACATCGTCAAGTTATAGTTCATTTGTACAGAAATTGGTAACAATATGGCATTGCCTATTTTCTCTGCATTATTTCGAATTAAATAAAAAAACCAACATAGGTTGGTTTTATTGTAGTTAGTACAGATTTTCTACAAAAGAACAGAATTATTCTCAGATTGCTTTTGCAAAATTTCAGATATGCTGCATAATCATAAACAAGGTCATTAAGAAATTTAAACAACTTACTTGTTCCAAATTGCGATAGCTTCAAAATAGAGTTTCACGGGCAGTTATCCCAGATCAATCTCACAAAACACATCACGAATCATTTTCCAGCACCAGGAATCTTCAGCAAGATAACAAAAAAAAGAGTTCAACTACCGATTTATTATTCACATCTTGAAGAAAAAACCGCACATCCACGAAAGCGAACAAGGAAAAAGCACGCCTGTTTTTAAAAAGCAGCTCGAAAAAGAATTCTGCAAGATTCCAAATTATTTCTGTTCGAAAACACTTCCAACGCGAACTTTCAAAGATTGATCGACACTGCAGTCATTTCACTTTCTCGTGACACTATTTTTTTTTTTTTAAAGTAAATATTTATTTTGGTCCAAAGTCTGCGACTAAATAACTTTACAGAGATTACGTAACTCCGTTATTGACCGCTCAAGTTCCAAGAGTGGAATGATAACAGTTCGACGTCAGACGGGACACACGGTCGCGCAGTGCATGCCGGTACACTCTTCGGACTGGTTCGGTCACGTGAGAGGCGTTTGCGTGCTCGCTCATTTTATTTAGTTTCTTTTTTTTTTTTTTTTTTTTAAACTAAAACTTTTGCGCAAAGTGTTTCTATTATTCACAGGTTCGGGGCTGATTTCAGAATCCACTCAGTGCAAGTGAACGTGTATTTAAAAGTTGTTTCTTTTGAGCTAATTCTTTAAAATTAGAGCATTCAAAAGTTGTTTCTTTTGAGCTAGTTCTTTAAACTTAAGAGCATTCAAAAGTTGTTTCTTTTGAGCAAGTTCTTTAAACTAAGAATATTTAAAAGTTATATCTTTTCAACTAGTTCTTTATAGTTAGAGCATTTAAAAGTTATTTCTTTTGAGCTAGTGCTTCAAACTAAGAATATTTAAAAGTTATTTCTTTTGAGCTAGTGCTTTAAACTAAGAATATTTAAAAGTTATTTCCTTTTAGCTAGTGCTTTAAACTAAGAATATTTAAAAGTTATTTCTTTTGAGCTAGTGCTTTAAACTAAGAATATTTAAAAGTTATTTCTTTTTAGCTAGTGCTTTAAACTAAGAATATTTAAAAGTTATTTCTTTTTAGCTAGTACTTTAAACTTAGAATATTTAAAAGTTATTTCTTTTGAGCTAGTGCTTTAAACTAAGAATATTATTTCTTTTGAGCTAGTGCTTTAAACTAAGAATATTTAAACGTTATTTCTTTTTAGCTAGTGCTTCAAACTAAGAATATTTAAAAGTTATATCTTTTGAGCTAGTACTTTAAAGTTAGAGCATTGAAAAGTTGTTTCTATTGGAGCTAGTTCCCTAAAGTTAGAACATTTAAAAGTTGTTTCTTACTGGTCTTTTAGTTTTTCATATGTTCTTCGAAAACTATCCAATAGTCAAGGAGAATATCTTTGTAGAAGAAGCTCTCTCACATTTGTGTTTCCTATTGTGATAAAACCCGGAAAACTCCCACCTAGCCGTCCGACAATGAACACGGTGATAAATTTCATAATCGCCATCTTGTCTACTCATTCTGAGAACTAATAGTTTTTCAGGCATGGAACAGAACCCGAGTTCACGCTAGGCGACCATTCGGTCTCCAAATTTAATTACGGCAACTTCTCCCTGTGGTGCCAATCCTCGAATAGTTCTATTGGTTGTTGGTTGTTTTCAGATTATCTGGCGCGTCAGCAACACGAGGGCTATAATGCGCCGAAACATTCGTCATTAGACAAGACAACATACATTTACAAACACCCATGCCTGACACGGGACTCGGAACCCGCAACCTCGCGGTCTAGAAGCTAGCACGCTAACCACTATACCGTTTGGTCGGCAAAATAGTTTTATTGAAACAGTATTCTATATTTGTGAATACTGTCTTATATAAAAAGAATACTTATTGGATAAATATTTCAATGCAGTTTCAATAGTTACTCTATTTTTCTGTATATTATTGCAAATAGTGTTCATATTTCTTTTTAGAGTTATATTTTCTGAAGTTTATTTGTTAACAGCATTAATACAGGCTTGCAAAAGTTGGCAAATCCCGTGTGAATCATGAATTTTCGAGATGTATACCAGCGTGTGCTCTAGATTTTCCGCGAAAGTTCGCACGCGAGGATATAGAAACCGCCAAGTCATGGAACTTGATTCAGTTGGAGGTTTGAAGCCGTTTTTGGAAAGAGTTCTGCTGCAATTTGCATGAGTTTAAATTGTCGTTGTATTTGAGGCTTGGTTAAAAGCTTTATAATGAGTTCACTGTTGTTTAGAGAAGCTGCTTTGAGAATAAATTATCAGTTTAACATTTTGTAAAAGCTGAGTTGTTTATTTCCTCTGGAGAGAATTCGTAGTATTTGGAATAAAAATCGAACTAAATTTATTCTAAAAAAGATTCTTACGTATTGTCCCATCCACCATTGGCGTGATAAAAAGTTTGGTGATTGGAATCCCGTATTTCGTCAAAATGGTCGTTCCGGACGGATGTTCGATCCACAGAACAGCTAACACATTCCCCGACCAAGACGATGTTTTGAGCCGAACTTGATCTTCAATGAGGTCAGGTGATTCGAACATTTTATCGTCAAAAAAAGTTCACCAACGGTCGACGGGATAATATGTAAATACTCTAAAAAAAACTGCAATAACGGAAAAATAAACATTTTAATTCACCATTCTAACTTACAAACCACATTAATTCACAATGGACAATACCCGCATTTTTTAAAACAAGTGAAATTAGTTTATATATTTATGAAAAAAAAAATGACGATTCCAAATATTTAAACAAAAGTTCTTTTAAAAAAATTAGTAATTTAAATATTAAGAAAAGAAAAAGCTCCAAAACTGAGCCGAAACCAGTCCGATCAAAACACTGAGCAAAATCTGTGGCGTCAAAGCTTCCTTCCGGTTCTATGGTTATCGTTAAGTTTCTGCAAAATAGTTGGAGTTGGTAGACCATTGCCATATCCCGTACAGATTGGCGCGATTTGCGAGTAACATGCAAAAC